>JAGVSQ010005199.1:0-18086 GCA_022683975.1 Rhyacophila evoluta
ACAGTGATCTCACATATGGAAGTTTACCAGTTTTAAATAATTTAGAATTTAAAACTTTAAAGTTTAAAAGAAAGTTGTAATTATTTTATAAATAAAATTTATCTTGTCACTCACTAAAAGACAGTTTAAAATGAAAATATTACTGACCAGAAACGTCTTCTTATCAGTCACATTTTGGTTGATTTTGACCCGCAGCCAAAAAAGGTCGCCGACGCCTGCTCTAGAGTCTAGACAACAGTACTGACAAAATAGTATTTTTTCACATTTTAAGAATGTCAGTCAATATCAAGGCATCTATTATAAAGAAAATTTAAATATATTTACATATTTTATTTTTAATTTGCTGTTGGTGTTTTTGATTTTATTGTATACTATTATTTAAACAAAAAATTAATGTTCACAACAGTTTCTTAACACGTTTACCCGGATTGTGAAGTATATAGATCCCGACAACGCAATCTTTGAACATATTGACAAAAAGTTCAGAAGCGAGCGCGCTTACCAAGTCGCTCATGACAGAGCAATATCTCGTATACCACACAACACAAATTTTACAGAACATAAAAAAAATCATAACTATTACATGAAATTCCATATTTTAAAATGTTACTACTGTCTCGTAGGTAGCGCAGAGGTTACCGTGCGCGTACAGCAATCCGAGCAATGCGGGTTCGATTCCCACATATATTGGAATTAAAAACATCAAAAAACACAACACTAGATGCCCATTGGGTTGGGCATTTACTTGAATAACAATTTTTGTAAATAAAATCTGTCAATACGTCTTCACACTGTTCCACTCCACTTTCGGAGTAGGTTTCTTCCCACTGTGTAGATCCATATGCTTCTCTTTGGGAGCGTATATATATATATAACTTTGTTTAAATCAGCCAGTATTTTTCATAATAAAACATGAAATTTTTTTTTTATCGATTTTATTTTAATTTTTTTCACCTCTTGTATTTTTGTTGTGTGGTATACGAGGTATTGCTTTGTTATGAGCGATATATCAGAACTATTGCTAATTCCACGCAATCAGGGCCGCGACGTCCCAATGTCTAGATTGTTGTCGGCACAAGGGCACGTGAATATGATGTGCGACTCTTATTAGGAAAATTTACTTATTTTCTACGTACACTGATGTTTGTTCAATGAAAGAAAGTATAATAAAAAAATGTAAGATACACAAAATACTTTGACAAGGGCTACAACCTTGAAATGTGCAAGCTAATAAAATAGGTGGCCCAAAAAACTTTTTTTGCAAGTGCGCCTCTAACCCATGGCGCGGCACTGCACGCAACTTCTTCTTGTTCATTGTCAATATTATAATGTTCACAAGCTTCAAACGAGAAATATCTAACAACATTCAATAATTAATATATTGTAGCTTAAAATTTTAGAATGTATTCATTCGCGACCGCCGGTCGAATTTAGAGTGTCAATTCTTTTTTTATTATTTTAGCTTCAGTCTATTTCTATTATTGAATTCATTTGGCTGTCGGCGAAGTAGGTTGATACTCACTTACCTTCTTTACGGTCACGTTCGATGTCGCCCGCTCAAGGATTAATGACGCAAATATATTATATAAGTCACTTCTGCACGTGAAATTACAGATAAATCGCACGTCACGTCGTCCCATCTGATTCTGACGAACGGATCAACAGATTGCAAAACATCTGTAAATTCACAATCTAAGCATTGTTGTATTTTTATATTTGAATTTAAAAGCATATGCTATCAAGCACGATCTATCTATATTGTACAATTGATCTAAATTGATTCTAGACGTTACTTGTTTTGATAATTTTTCATGATTATTATGCAATGTTGATAGGTCTACTTGAAATAATGTAATAATGCACAATTTATGGATAATTATGAATAAATCGCATTATAAAAAATCATACACACCATGACTATTGCGTATAACTTGTACAATTTCCTAACATTTTTTTGTTATTGTTCAAGTTCGTTTTGAGCGTGGAGCATATATGGATATATAGAGTGTGAAGATGTCTGCTCGAAAGTGGAGAATATGAGTATCCGCCATGTGAAGACATGTCTTAACAGACTTTTTTCACGAAAATTAGTTGGCAAACAATTGTTCAATCAAATGGGTATGCAGTCCCGTATTTTTAGATAATTAAATCTCCCCGGTATCGTAGCTGGCAGCGTCCGCGCTTAGCAATCCGGGAAATGCGGGTTCGATTCCCAATCTGTCGAATTTTAAAAATCCAAAAATGCAGGACTGGATGCCCATTGAGTTGAGCAAAATTGAAAATTCTCGTCAAAAATAATCTGTCAATACGTCTTCACATTGCGGAGATCCATATATTATACTTTCGGAGTGGATATCTTCACACTGTGATTAGTATGCTCTGCTTTGGGAGCGAACATGTGTATAATATAAATATATATATATATCCAGCAAATTTGGAAATCCAACCCGCACTCCTCAGATGCGAGGCACGCACGACAACATCTACGTTACCGGGGAGACGAACCGACAATATTAGCAATGCTTGAATATACAACAATCGTATTTTTTAAATTTAAATTTGAAATAAAATCAATATATCAATATTGTATTATACATACAGAAGGTTATAATGCAGTTCTCTTTGTCATCAATTCCAGCTGATTGATACATGTATATAATAAAATCAGTGATCGTATTAATTCGGGCGGACCTTTGATTCCTTCGCGCACTTAAAACAAAAAATCCCGATCGAGGTCAAGATTGACCGCTCTTTTAGTCATTGGCAACTTTATGACGTTACATCAACTGCCACCAGTCGATGACCCAAAACATACGATTTCACAATAAGAAGAGTACCGTTGGTTCGGGACATCATCAATGCTGGCTCGGAGATAATCGAGATATCAGTGTACTCATTCGTGTCCGTACGAAGGTGGGTTTGCCACTAGTAATGCTCATATTTTGAAATGACACCTATCATAATGAATAAATATTGAACTATGGCCTCGATTGATGTTAATTACAAAATATAAATTAAAAACATGTGATTTTAATTCTTTACCTGCCAGTCGCGATGTATATGATCTTGCCCTGTGCGCCAGAGATTTTCGAGATATTAAAACATGCAAGGAAAATAATTTGATTTACAAATTTTCAGACTCACAGATGTTTGGTGTGACCTCGCAACATATGTGGGATGCGTATGCATTAATGAGTTAATGAAGTCATTTTCAGAACTAGAATACTGTACCTTTTAGTGAGATAAATCGTCCCGACTCACGGGTGAGTCGTTCGCGTACAGGGCACGTCATCGCCCTTCGTCGCTGGCGTTCGTACGGTTATAACTCATAATTCTTTCGTTAGTGAGATAATTTTTTATGCACACACTTTTTAAGCACTGCAATCTTTAACTGGTATCAATTCAACTAGTATCATAAAATCAATCGAATTGAAGTTATTCCAAATTGGTATGAATGTGTGTATCATTAACATATGTGGCAACTCCCATTTTAGAATCAAAGGAACACTTGAGAACAAATTTGAACACATAGGACTGAATTATGTGGAGTCTTATGTATTTCTTTGAATAGAAATATGAATAATCGTTCGTTTCTCTACAAAACATAATGATTATCGAAAGTGTAAGGATTTTTTTTTATGAAATGTTTATGTATTTTTTCTAACATAAAAATAAATGATATAGTTGTAATGGCCATCGTTGTAATCCACTTATCATTGATAGATCTATCTATTATTTACATTAAAAGAAATTTTAACATTTTATTTAAAAATAAAAGAATTGCTTTGAAATTAATGCGACAAGGCACACGGACGCACATGTGCGGCCATACTCCACATACTCCACAACTACGAAGATTACGTGTCTATAATATAATAATATTATTGTTTTTTTACGTATATGCACCCCTTTTAATAATTCTTTTCTTTAGAATAAACATTAATATTTTATAACGATAATAAAACCCGCACAATTAATATTATGACTTTAAAAAGCAATAAAACATCAAAATTTATATAAATAAAAATAATATTAACCGTATATTATTGTGTTATAGTCTATCACATTACATGGGGTAAAATTGGGTCATTATAAAAAAAAAAACTTGTAGAAGATCACTATAATGCCACATGATCACATGATGACAGAAGTTGAAAAAAGCCAAGTATACTCTCGAATATATGGATATTAATTTTAATATTACAAAACTTTCGCTACTCATTTGCAACACCATTTTTATTGTATTTATTTAAATATCATATGTAGTTGTTGTTTAATCCGATCTGAAGAACGAACAATGCTGTATGACTTATATGGTGAATCAGATATATTAAAATTAGACAGAATTCAGCATTGTATACAGGCTGAAAAAAGCTTATGAAGGCCAAATTTGAAGGCAGATGGTGTTTGCAGACCGAGGTTTCGGCAGCCTATAGTCAGTGGAACTGACTGCACTGTTCTAAAATTATCTATAATATATATCCTTAAATTTGTTCGTATATTGCGATGAGTATAGTAAGCATTGTACTTAATATACGTAATAAGTTGTTCTGAACTATCAATGTTCAATTTTGGCGCTCACAAATTTTCTGCGCCTGATTAGGTAGGTGGCTCTGCCATGCCTTGCTCGGCTCTGATCGCAGCGCACCTATCTACTATAAATTACGTTCTGCTCATCATTGTAACAGGAAAGTTAAAATGATTAATGCTTACACCGACGGGCGAAAGTTCGCTGACGAACTTATCATCTTTATTACGATAGCAATTAAATTAGATTGATTTTAGCAGGGTTGCTTCATTAAAAAAAATGTTTCTAAGCTATAACAAGCTGAAAAAATAAACCACAAAATGTAAAAGAACACAACATGTTACGTAAAGTATCAACGACGTTACGGTAAAATAACTCGGGTCTACATCTCGAAAACTTTCTAGATCATAAATAATAAGGAATGATCGTAAATATATTTAAAAATGTATTTACTAATAATCAGTAATATAATCAATCTTCAGATTAAAGTAAATTAAATAGAAAGTAACTATTTTATTGGTGACATAATCAGCAACATCGACTGAAATTATTTACATGCAATTTACCGAGTTTCATAATGTACTAAACCTATGATCTTATGGACATAGAACTTTATTACAAAAATGATTCAAACATCTATTAATAGTAGTTATAAAAAAATTAAAAAACAATTGGAATTGTTAAAACAGAACGTCTGACATTGTTTGTAACGAGGATATTAAAAATAGACCATGTAGTCACTCATTAACACTACTTGAAGTAAGTAAGTCTTCAAGTTGACCGGATTCCGGATATGATTGCCATGATGACACGGATTATCGGAAGAACCGTGTGGTAGCCATATGGGTCACCTAAAGTCTTGTAAAGCGGATATGAACGAAGAAGAATTAAAATTGATTTACATTTGATAATCGACCCTATCCAAACTGAAAATAAATTGTTAAGAATTTTCGTACATATAATTTAACGACAGAATTCCGGATAATTTATATTTGATGTCGTAATAGTATATTGAGTTCAAAGCGATTTTTACAACATAAAAATTTAAAATGTTTTCAAAGTAGTTCAAGTAGAAAATTCGATTTTTAAAAGGGAGATGCATCGGATACATTCAGCCGTTAATAAGACGTGGAAGTATATGGATAGATCGTAAAATGCAATTACAAAAAACACATTTTGAAATATAATAAATAACTCCGTGGTAAATGGTAATTATGCATGAAAAACTTTGAGATTGTAGGAAAACATTTAAAAAACTCGTAAACATCAAAGATTATTTTATTTTTATTAGAATCTAGTGGGATTCTAGTGGTATCGTAGAATAAACGAAGATGCCAATATGTTAATAGATGTATACAATATGGAACGCATTTCAAAACCATACCATAGTTAAACAAGTCGAATATTATCAATAGATAAATAAATAGCATCAAATATAAATCAATAGACAATTGAATGGCGAACTGCCATAAATACGTATCGCAATTAGATAAATGGTGAGCGATTTGATTTGGAATAATGTCAAAATAATAAGCAGTTTAAAAAAAAAAAAAGAACGAAGTTCGCGCCGGAGTAAATATTTTAAGTCTTGCGTCAGATTTAACCACGTTCACTTAATCTAACATTGAAACATACCCAACAGAACATAGTATACGATAAAAATTACAACATTGACCGACGTCAACTGTTTATCTAATTTATATACTTATCACTTAAAATAAAACGACGTCATACTGTAAATACAGTTTACAATATGATAAGAAATTATAAATGCATTAAGATATTCAGACGTAATTTTTTTTCGGCGAATCGTCAAAATAACGTCAAAACAGGCAGGTTATCTGTTATATGATTAAATGTCACATAAAGATATCAATACACCGAATGAAGACATAAATAAAATGTTTTGGGTGGTAAACATACTAATTTTTCGACATACCCATATGCAGATTGGCTCTTGTATCATAAATGAACCAGCATCAGCTAACTGACGACCCAAGGTTCTGCTATCATTCTTCAAAATTGTCTGTTCAGCGAGAGGAGTCGGAAGAAGCGGCAGTTCGCCTGCTTTAGCAGACGGTAAGTCGTTGTTGACTGAAACAATCTGCGTCGCGTTCACCTTCCAGCCAGGATCGCTCGTCACGTTAGCTGCATAATATAATGACATCGACAATAACATTACACTGACGGCGGAGTAAACCCTGAGACTTGGCAAAGGCATCCGATCCATGAATGTCACAGGCATTTTGACAAGATATTTTACGCGGCACACAATAATACTACAAACTAAACAAAACTTATACGATCACTGCGAATGTAGTGATGAGAGGGCATGCGATCTGTTTTCATGGCACAATTTATTAATTAACTGACACAATATGGTAACGCCGCCAAAATTTACCATGTCCCGGCACAATATCACTACAAAACATACACAGGTCTACTTTCAAAAGCATCTGACATTAGAATAAAAATAACAAAACATGGAGGAATCTTCACTGTTCTCGTAGTAACGCCTTTCTACACCAGCGCCACTAAACGGTTTGAAACTCTGGTTAGCAGGAAACTGTAATTTTAAATAAATTCCATTATTATTTTATTATTTATTAATAGATGACTTCTAAGCATTTTTTCAAACTAAAAAAAGTTGAATTTGTGATAATGTAATTCAATAATTAATTAATATGGTATGTCAGTATAGTATATTACTACAATAATAACAAATCTACTTAGTAATATAATACATAAAACAATAGTAACTAGTAGCAGCAAGCTTGCCAACTTATAATTCTTTATAAATTAGGTTTTAATCAGTGACTCGTGATTTTTAGCTACAGTGATGTTGGTATTTTAATATATTAAACTTGTTGTCATTGCTTGTAGTTCAATATTATTTGACTACAGTATAACGAATATCCAAATATCGTCGCGCGAACAAAAAAATATTGTGTTGAATATTGCTTTGTTATTGATATTATTAATAATGTCAATTTATAGTTCTCCAGAAAGTAATCAATCAAGACGAGCGTCTATGAGTTGTACATAACGAGGCCAATCTTTCTCCAGACGCCACAATAATAATAAAGATAACATTATCGCGTAGTTACTAAAATAAGACAATCATTTATTAAAATTCAAAGCGAACGCTTCGCGCTCCGCGACATCGCCATCACTCTCACACGCCGTGTTAGTTTTCAAATCGATATGCGAATGGTACGTCGAATCTTTTTCAAAATGGTGTGCGACTCGGCTGCGAACATCAGGATTCTGGAAGAAAAATCTTAGTCATTGTTTTGCTGTTGTAAAGGTTATGTCCGCATGATTCAACTGAGTTTAAAAGTCGGTTTGTTTACTGGAGCAGGAGGCGAAAACACCGACCTTTGTAACGCGATGGATCCACAGGTGATGGATGATGAAGATATGGAGTTATATCAACAACACAATAGCGCGGCACTTACTTCTGTGATAGTTCAGAACAATGTCGCTAATCCCCACGAGATGTCACTACAAATGCAAGAACTCAATACTGGTAGGTATTATATTTATTTATTTCATTTATAACTTTTCAGATTAATTCATATTTATTTCTTATAAAATTTGTAAAATATTACACTATACATCTTGAGTCCATTGTTCATAATATACAGGATGTAAATAAAATATGATGATTATATTACATGTATACATCACAATAAAACGAATAATTCACGAATATTTATATTTTAGGCTAAAATGGCGTAGATTAACCGCACGATAGACAGTATCATGAAACATCATATTTTTGTCCCGATCACGTAAAACATATTTGTTATATTACGATTAAATCTGAATTATAACATAATATTATATAATACTATATTGCTTATTTCCTACATATAATATTATTATACATAGGAAATATGTTTTTACAGACGCCATAGCAATTATATTGAACATGCTGCGGTTTTTACAAAAAAGGTGCGTTAGTAGACACAATAATCTGATTTACATTATATTTGGTGTTATTTTTATTGCTGATAATAAAATTAAAACAACATTAAAAATCGAGATATCATTTCATATCTTCAATGTTATCGCTTAAAAATAATATTTTATTAAATTTCATTTAAATCTTGTTGTTTCTTTATAATATTGAACATAACTATTTATTATCCCATACCACCATGTTATTTATTATGTTATAAACTATATATTACAAAGTATTTTTATTTGTATATAGTTTTATAAATAATAAAATTATACATATTCATTTTGAACAGTTCTAAAGTTATTATCATATGCCCAGATTCTTATTTACTGGCTAAGGATTGATCAGAATAGATTTTTTTTTGAAATATTACATATATAAAACGTTTATACATATATTATAATTATTTAGTTCAAAATTTGTGAACAGGAAATAAATGGAGCTTCTTCACGTTTTGAGTTTTAGATCTTGCAAATGTTTATTGTGAAAAAATACCATAGACAAATAGAGCATAATGATAATATGATATTATTTCATTATTTTGCCTGGAACAGGATAAAAAAAAATGTTTTGAAACTGTCATGGATGTGAAATAGTATCTGCCTGTTTCTTGCTGGTACTCAGAGCCGACTCAAGGTACCGACAATACGGCCGAGGATCTTCAATAAAAAAGAAAAAGGTGAAAAAAAAATAAGATATTGCGTCAATCTGTCTTTTTCATAATGGAAAAAAGCAGGTTTGGGTATCCATAATATATAAAGAGAGCCACTTTTAATGGCATTCAAAGATGCTCTGTAACCATACCTATAGTGTAAATTAATTTTGAGTTTATTATTGTAATTGGCATTACTATACAATAATACGATAGTCCTATCCTAGTAGATAGTCCTACTATCGATAGTAGATAGAACTCATTTCTATATTTTAAGTTGTATTTCCTTGTGAGCTTTTTTATAATTATACTTAAAAAACTATACAAAGCGAATTTTTGGTGATAATGATTTGTGGACACATATGATCGCCATATAATACACATGGTAAAAGAATACATAAACAAATAGACAAATAATAAGATAACACATAAATAATTAGGGACATACATTATATCAACATATCTTTGACGATTTTTTAGATTTTAGATATATTTTTGTTAATGTGGGGCTAAGAAAACGGATCATGCTGCCACTTTTTATCACAATTGTGAATCTTTACGGTGTCCTGACAAATTTGTCCCTTTCTTCTGAAGGCATCTCTTCAAAGTATCCCAAGTGTAACTTCTCAACACCATGTTAAAAAAATATGCAAGATTTCGATCTGTGAGCCAGCCAACTCCTTTCGTGTCAAATTTTAAAGAGCAACAAAAAACTTTAGTGAATTCATATGTTACTGCTTGTATTTTATGCTATATGCTCGCGTATTTAATTTTTTGTGAATATTTTACTCTTTGTGTGCGGTAGAAACGTTGAAGCCGAACAAAATGGCATACACATCGGTACCATAGGTTGAGTTGTGCTAGTCGGCAGATTATGCGCAAGCCGCGCCTAAGTCGTTTTCTAGAGAGTCTCGACGGGTCTTTATGTTATATTCTACACGATCTTTAAATAAACAAATAACTTTTCGGATTCATCGTAAACAAATTAATGATTTGATAATTATGGTAAACAACACTCACTCTACTTTCTCTAGCGAATTGTGTGCCGAACCGCCTCTACCCAATTAGATTAAAATAAATAATAACAATGGAATATTTATATCGAAAATATTATTGTTTATAACAATAATAAATGCAATATACGATTACTATTACATAGTAAAGAAAAAAGTATATCGAAGACAATTTAAACTAACCTAAAAATGATCCTTAGATAATTTTCATAAAATCTGATATATCTGGAATGACCGAGAATCTTTTTTTATAAAATGTTACCAATTCAATGTGAAATAAAATAAGATTGATAGATTGTATTATATTTGTTTATTACATTTTGATATAATTACATCTTTTCCGAAAATTGAGGTTTTTTAGCAACGTTTTTATTACTTTTACGTGGCCAAAGTTGACTTTGACAAAGACACAAAAGAGGAATATCTTTTGCAACCATGCCCGCCCAAATCCTGATTATCCCTTGACCAATGATCGACGGAGCATCGAGAGTGTCGACAGTTTTAGATACCTAGGGGTACACATTATAGGAGACGGCACTTCGCAAAGTGAGCTCGCTATTCGATAAGGAATAAATAAAGTCATCTTCAATCCCATGCGAAATGACTGGAACTCTAAGCCGTACAAGACAAAAACCTACAGTGCCACTGTACAGTGCTAATGTCAGCAGAGGTCCAAAGCAATCATATACACTACGCTTGTAGAACAGATGCCCGCGGCAGATTCTTGGGATATAGTGGTGTGACTTTATTCATAACGAGGAAATAATAAAATCGACCACGCAGTCACTAATAGCCTAGCTCAGCCATATATTGATGATGTTTCAAAAGAGTCTTGACCTTAACTGCCTATGTTTCAATCTGAATAGTTTTCGGCGCCCTGGAAAGCCACCGAATACTATCTATAGAATATAATCGGCGGAATTAGGCGATGCAGGTATGACCTGGGAGGCCGCAAGAATACTGGCGTGTGGCAGGGATTCTTTAAGGTGACATTTGGTATCCTATACTCCACTTGGGAAGCGAATATGGAAGAAGAATAATTTATTATAATAAATGACACAAATACAAGACTACTGACAGGTATAACAGTTAATTAATTTATCCAACATTTTCATTAAAGCTGTATAAAGGAAAAGTACATTTCATCAATTTGATATTGTAATATACAAAATACACATAATAGCGGACAGTTAAATGTCGATCATTTTTAAAAATTAGAAAAATTCGGCCTGATAACATTGTCTTTAAAAAGCGGACTCTTCTTAAAAAGAAATAACATGTGATAACCATGTAATAATGTATCCTGGAAGGGGAAGCGAATGATTCACGTTGTTTTCAATCCAGTGATATCTTTCTGTGTAATATAACCAACAATAAATATCACATTATCCAACTATTTAGACAACTGATTTATAGTACTAGATAAACAACGACGAAAAAAGGAAGGAAGGAAACAACTTTTACAACAGGATAAAATAAATTTATAAATATTTTTTCCTTTATTAATCTCTTGTGTGCTAAATGATTCATTTTTACAATTTCACTCTGCTGGTGACTGATATTCTGTCAGTGCAATTACAACCAGTAAAATCTACTAAGAGTTTGAAAACTTTCGTACGGAAATGAAAAATTTGCCGTGCCTTGTGTAAAAACTTCAGGTCCAAATTGTTGGCCAAAATAACGATGACTTCCGATTTGTCAGGGGGTAAAACAGAACACCCTCGTCAAAAACATTACGGACATTACGCTTCTCTATAAAAGATAACATATCTTTTCCAATGATTTTAACTCAAGCTATAGAAATGAATGTCCAATGTGTATCTATATAAATTGATTTAAAAGTATAAGCATTAAATTTAAAATCTAACAGAAAATTTATTTTCATATGATTATTTAAAATTATACTCAAATGTAATTGACACCTCACCTAACCAAAGACCTAATTCTAACATATATAATATTTTATTAACTTATAAATTTATCTGTGTTATATTATATTATGATACAGTAGTATGTCTTTATTCGTAACGTAACGAGATAAGAGAACGGACCATGCAACTACTAATCACTGAAAACGTGAAGCTGTGACGCTGGACCTGGCTCGGCCACATATTGCAGATGCCTCAATAAAGTCTTAACCTGACCTGTATATTCTAAAGGCTTAAAAGTTCTCGGCATCGTAGAATGCCACTAAGTACTATCTATAGAATGTATTTGGCGGAGTTACGGGATGCAGATATGACTTGGGAGGACATAAGAATAATGGCGGGCGATAGGAATTCTTAGAGACAGCATGTAATCCCCGTATACTCCACTTAGGAAGCGGGTATGCAAGAAGAAGATATTGAATAAAATCTAATATTTTTATTTAAATCGATGGTTACAAGAGGGTGAGAGGTTTAACCCTTGACTGTCATGGTATTTTACAAAATATTACAATCCGACCGAGAAATCATTCCACTGAAGTATTTTTGATATAAATATTACTCTACATCACTAATATATCGCTAAATACATAAATCTGCGTCACTGTGCATGACTTTAAAAAAAAATGACACCAAGATTTCAAAACGATAGTTTTTGGTGTTACTTACTGTTATAAAAAAATAACGAAACTTCTTTGTTTAGCAGTCAAAAGGTTAACACTAGTTATGGTCGTAACGAGGGTAACTGTCTCGATAGATTGTGAGATATTATTTTACTATGATCCTAACTTTAAAGTCAGTTCGTTAACAAAATAATGGTACTTAGATAAATATTTATTTAAATAAATATACTTCCAATCGATATAGACTTTTGAAATGTAGTATTTTCAAACTCACAATAATCAAGATACATTTGTATACATAATGAATATGTATTCATGTTGTTATTACGAGATATAAAAATGCCTTTTTTTGTTATCAAAGCATTATTGGGTCAGTGTCAAAAAGATGTCTGCAGTACAAAAAACTACATGTCAATTATGGCCACATCACAAATTGGAAATTATAATACAATATGTTAACAAATATTCGTCTTCAGTACTGGCAATCTTAAAAAAATGTCAATTTAGTATTTAATTATAATTATTAAATTACGATTTCATTATTTTGGAGACCATAAAGCCCGGATGTATTTTTTCTATTAGTTTTACAACTTATAATTATAAATCGTTATTATTCTTTTAATACCAGCTAAAATAAAAGTTGTATTGCCATAGTATAAATTAATATTCCCACATTAGAAAACAATTGAAATCAGAAAACTGAAAAAAAATCCTTCTATTTTCAAATTTGACGATTGAGAAGGTAAAAAACAGAAACGTCACATCCCATCAAAAAATTATCGCAGGAAATCAAATAAATTCAATCATGGCACTCTAATTACTTACTCAAATTATTTTTTATGAATATGTGACTTTAAATAAGCTGTTATAGATATAATACAAGATGATGAGGAATTTAATATACTGGAGTTACTTTGATATGGACAGGGGAATTTTTTCTTTTAACCCCAACAATTATGTCTGTAAATGCTTGAAAAAATCTTCAATTTTCAGAATTCCATATCCTCCTTTTTTGTAGTGGAAAATTGTAATAATATTCATTCGACTATAATTCGGCACGATTCGAATATAAATGACACAAGTATAAAAATAATAAAATTAGAATTTTTTTAGAAACCTTTAGCTTCATATTATTTACAAGATTTTTTTATTATACGTCTAGCTAAAAAAAGGAAAAACGTATGGATATAAAGAATTCATTATTGTGCCTTGAAAATCTCTTGTGCCACCTTTTTTCAATACTGGATTTAATTACTTTAATATATATATTTTATTGGTATATACTAATGTATATATGTTTTAATACTTTATACATTTATAGCTATTATAATTATTGATCAGATTTATCTGACCATCCAAGCGCGACGGTTATAACAATAACAGCCATAAAGATATTGTAATGTAGCGATAAAATGATTATTTAATAAAAAAATAAAATAAAAATGTAACAAGCAAATTGCAATTTTAATTTAATGTTGTAATTTTAAATGGGTAGTTACTTGAAATGGATTGAAATACATTATATTATAAATTACTTACGTTCTTATTAGACGCTTCAAACCCCTACTTGGTTTCATTCAAGGCGTTATGGAGCTCCATCCCCAGACCCTCGCCCAAATAAAAGTCTTAATACGGCCCTTATTTAGGTATACAGATATATCACTAAAGATATTATCGGTCATCGTGAATTAACAAATTCTTACGTCGGTACCTTTTCCGTATTACTTAATCGACTGATCTTTCGATTGTTTGTTTCCATTGAAGATTAGCAAACTCCGTTACAATTCATAACAACGGTTGCTAATGTATCAAATTATCATTTTTTGTCCCTGCACGTTACGCCCAGCATGTATTTTTTACATACTGGAGTAATCTAAGGGTCTCACTATGACGAGTTTATTATTATGTCACATGCGTAATATGGCTGGTTTTGAAAATAATTTTCAGGCGTCCAAAACTACGTCATCTCTACTTATTATACTACAAACAATGCACCCACCATATCTTTATCTTATTTTACAGATATAGTATACCACGGTGTAATGAAAGTTCATCTCCTTGCAAGGACGTGCTAAAAATATCCCAGGATACTTTGCGATACCGTGAGAGAATCATTATTATTATTGATTGATCCACGAGACATAAATACTTCACTCGTTTACCATAGCTTCAATCTGCAAAAAAAACTCATAAAGTGCTCATAATACAGTCATATTCCGTTGTAACGAAACTCGTAGGACCACCCGTTTTGTTTCGTTATAAAGGAATGTTAAATAAGTATAATGTATCATTTATTCCTGGCCGCTTTATTATTATGTTAATAATACTAGAAATTTCGTTATTTCAGTATTTGATATAGCGAGATTTGACTGTATTAGAAAACTTTTTAGTTGGAGATAGAAGTTAAAGTTTTCAGTATTCTATAATTAATAATTATTTATGGCGTTGCATAAAATTAAATACGAATAAATGTTTAATTACAAACATAAATGTCGATTATTCTAACATTTATCTTCCCTTTTTACCAATTACGCTCAATATACTCAATTATCTAATGGTTAAAGGAGAAAGTGACATCTAAGGATAAAAATACAAAATGTCATAGTTATGTCGTGTGGAGTTACATTGTAATTAAAATAATATTGGAGAAGCATTAACTCTAAAGTATTAATGTGCAGTACAACTTATATCATTTAATACTTTGAGAAGCGCTGCATATCATGATTAAAATATTATTGTTTAAATACCTTTTAATCCCAATTTTATATTACATTGTAGAAATGCACGTATATTGCTGCCTTTTGATATGAGATCAGTAAAATTATAAAAAGTATTATCAAATTATTTTTGATTACCTCGAGTGATAAAATAAATTTGATTTCATGATTTCATTTCATATCCGATATTTTATAACGTATAACATGTACCAAGTCAGAACAAGTAGGTAACATTTCAGATAAAAAAAATAATACTATTTTTCAAACAAATTCAACTATATGGTTATATCATTAAGTCATAGTTTACTCATTTTATTTAATAAATAAAACACTCCTAAAGATTAATCTAATAATTAAACTATTAAAAAATCACACATTTCAATATCGTCGCCATTTTGATACTGCTCGGCATACTTTCTATACTCGCCAACGCAAAGTATTTAATTTCATTTTTATACCATATTTTCTCTGAACGTGGAGCATATGGATCTATATAATATGAAGATATCTTATGCGAAAGTGGAATGTATGAATTTCCGAAATGTCAAGACATGTCTTCAAAGATTATTTTTCACGAGAATTGATTGTCAAAAAATTAGTCAACCCAATGTGCATCTAGGACAAAATTTTCCGATTTTTGAAATTCCGAGATTTGGGAATCGAATCCGCATTCCCAGTATGCGCGACGCACGCGTTAACCTCTACGCTACCGGGGGGATAAACGTAACATTACTTACTTAACTTGATTTGGACAAATACAATACTTGACTGCCTATTGCTGATTGGTATAGAAACAAACAAAAAGTGATTAATTTACTAAACATTTACGTGGTATAATTTAAGCTACGGTGGAATATTTTTTTTTTATCTTGCCCAAACTGTTTTAATAGGGAAACACTCTGGGATAATGAGCTAATCGTGATATTATAATCTATGATTATTTGATAATTATATGTTTTTAATAAGTAATAAATAAAAAATCTCTCATCTGATAAGTAGAATTAGTACACAAATATACATTTGTGTACATAATAGATGCCTATATTTTTATAAAACTACCTCATATGGACAAAATATGATTGCATGTTTTTACTTCAAATATGTACATTTTTATTTTGATAAGAAAGTATAATCGATAAACAAAAAATAATAATTTCATGTCGACTGTGGAAAGGAAAAAGGACGTAACCCACACCGAATAATTTTTACATGAGTAAAAACGTTTATATAATACAATGATTTTGGTCCCAAATCAAAATATTAAATAGACACAAACTTGAAGTCTGTGAATATTAAACTGGCATTTTATTTACTAAATATAATATTTATTTTAATAAGTTATCTAAAAAAAACTAATAAATTGGATGAGATGGAAATCCTTTTTCCTGGTCACAGATTTCACATGCCATCATTTTTTCAAATTTAAAACCTAAATTTAGAAATTAATTTGCAGCTTACATTCTTTTGATAGAACGTGTATTAAGTTGTATACATTGTGATTGTGGAAAAAATGATATTTTGAAAAGTTGTGGGCTACGTTTTTCCTATCTACAGTCGATATTATATAATTTTTACTAATTTGTCTGGTGTTCCGATTCTGAAAACTGTAGATAGTGATATTTTTTATGAAAAAAAAAATCTACTTGAAAAAATCGAACTAGGTCAGTCGGTAAGTATGTATTTTATTTTGAGTAATATATGTTTATATGTGTGTTTTTGACATGTACGATCCGAAAGTAAAGCACATTGATTTCAAAAAGAAGAAATGTCTTTTTTTTTAAGTTTGCCTCACACTTCATTTCACCACACATGAAAGCTATATCATCACTTGCTCCACAGCCTAATTTGCAAGTATTAATGCAAAGTCCGCGCTTAATGAAATTGTTTCGGTTATTAATATCTTCCATCTGAGTGAAAGCAAGTTTTAAATTGATGTAGCTTTATGATTTTCTTTAATATAATCCCCGTTTCTTTTTGTCCTCAAATTTTTCCTTTAGTTTTATTTGCTGTTGGGTACCGTTCTTTACTTTATGTTCTATTGCTTCTTACATGACGTTCTTTAAACAAACTTATCTATACGCCAATTTGTAAATACCTTGAGCATTAATTCGTATTTTTTCGAACCTGTTAATTAATAAATGAAATGAACTGAAAGCAAAAAGATCCTCATTATAAAAATTGTCTTGGTTTCATCTTTCCATGATCCGGAGTTTTTAACAAGTTTACTATGTCATGTACTTAAGACTTGCTGCAACATTAATCGGATTATCAAATGAGAAAAAAAGTGTTCATATTGTGATGAAAATATTTACACCCATCCCCGTCGAATAAACTAGATTGCTTTTCAATATCAGTGCTCCGTACAGCTTGATTACGACCAAGTATAAGGACGGGGCGGGTGGATGGAGAGCATATTTAGTAGTGCAATGGAAATAAAAACTTATCACATTAAACGATCACAATTATTTATTATGCAATGAAAAGAAGCATTCGTTAACATTTTGACCAGATTATAAATAACTATTTCGATACATATCACTATAGTTTAACTGATCTATCTCGTCCGTTGGTAAAATTATTATTAATGCCACCAATGCGGAGGGCAATGGTGATGTTTAACGAGATTGCCTCGGGTGTTGATATCTTCCACCTAGGTGAGAG
>JAGVSQ010005200.1:0-18083 GCA_022683975.1 Rhyacophila evoluta
TCATATTGGTAGAGTGGCTTGGCACACCACAGCTAAAAGGTTGCCGACCCCTGGTCTAGACTTTAATGTTATATTGTTGTTGCAATAGGAGCCAAAGTTAACAAAAACGAAAACACTTTAAAGAAATCCGAAAATTGTATTATGTCAGTCACAGATGATTGATAGATAAACTGCAGGAACCTATTTACTCATAAACTTAATTATTTTTATATCTATTTTAAATAATACTGTTACATAATCATACATATTAAAAAAAACTATTTTTAATACGTAAAAAATAGCTTTCTTATACACGCTGTCGCTAGAAATCTAAGTTTGTTGAAACATTATCATATATATCAATTTACAAATATCATTCAAATAATGTCAGATATTTGATTTCACATTATATTAATATTATACATTGAATGTCTGATAATATTGCCAAATTAGGTTAATAGAAGTAAATACATCTGGTAGAAAAAAGAGTTAGATACAGCCATAGGAAAAAATAATTTTACAAAACTCATTAATTTGGATTATATTTTTATGGGTCCGTATTATGTTTCACTTTTTCGGACTAATTATTATATAATCCTTGTCAGTGTAAAAGACTTAAAACATTAAAATCCACCTTTATCCTGTTTCTAAATTATGACAAGGTTTCTGCCCATTCTTACACAATGTTATCACAATGATAGTCTTAATGTCCATCCCTTAGTTACGTACCCGATATTTACAGGGTACTTTTTTTACCCTGGATTAAGCAATTAATTTTGTTTATAAGTAAATTAAATGTTCGGTTCTTCTAGAATCTAGAGGATAAAAGATTTCTGAGTGGTAAAGTACCACCAGGCGAAGAATAGAGATTAAAGGATTACCTTACCAGTCCTTGGGTAAAAAGTTTAAATCTTCAACTGAATTACAATTCGTAGGCTGTTTCATTTGTGTATTTGTATCTAGCAAATAAATTACAATTGTGTAATTGCTTGAAATATAAATGACGGAAAAGGTAAGTTAAAATATCGCTTCATAAATGCAACAGTAACACAATCTGCAAATCTTAGATTAGATATAGTGCATGTTTTATACTTGTGTGTATATAATTTAATTTAATGGAAAATTAACGAACTGCAACAATTATATTGGTCTTCATAAACGTCTACTTATTAGGTGCGAAATGGAGCCTTCAAAAATACTTATTTCCGTATCATTTAAAATCATGTCAGCATCTGTATGTAGCTCCACTTGATTTTTATATTTTATACCGTGTCCATTCCGAAAGTAGACCTCATGGACTTACATAGTAGTGTGAAAATAGAAAATGATGTACTTAGACTTCCGTAACGTAAAGACACGTCTTGATAGGTTGTCAGTCATGCATTTTCCAGTGGATTTTTTCCATTTCCCGGATGTGAGGCACGCTCGTTAATCATTTCGCTATATGAGCTCGCTTGCTCTATTAGATACGTCATGTAAATAGTATTGAACGAACTTCACGATACCGAAACTTGGTTATATTGGAAAACATATATTTAATATTAAAACTCAGCGATAAGAACGTGTTCAGGTCCATGGTTGCAGCTTATCGTGATGGTGAGGCGCATGATCCGTCTTTATTTCTCATTACTTCAAACCGAATACAACACCATACTCTAATATCAATTACAAGTCTGGTATAAAATCGCTCTAAGCCTTTGTTACGTTACATGATATACAATCGCAAAGCAGCAGTCTCAACATATATCCATTGAATAAATATCATACAAATTTTATATATTAAACATAACAGTGCTCAATTTCAAATATCTTAGTCAAAAAAACTGTAAAAAAAACGATTTATTTTTTCAATTTCTTTTTTGTCCAATCAAAAAAGACTTTTGAAATATGTTTGCTTATTTTTAAATGTGTATACCAGAAATCACGCCGAATTGTTATCAGTATACCACGATCAGAGAAGATGAAGAAGATACTCACCATTTAAACTGGCATCGGAGGGATCTGGCACCCGAATCAGCTCTTCTGGTTCGGGCTGTGATGTACTGCTTGATGTTTTTCTTTTAGTTTTCTTGTCATCCTCCTGAAGAAAAAGAAAATAATAATTAATTCATTTGATTTTTTTAAAATTATTAATCTGATATTCAAGTTATACGGTATAAAATAATCAACCGTCAAATCATAAAAGCATATATACATCTATGTTTTGATTTGAATATCTTCATTTGTAGAGATATATATGCTCCACTTTTGTAATGGAGATAGCAAAAACAAATGTTTAGAATATGGTAGAATAAACAAGAAACATTTTACGAGTGTCCACATCAAAGTTAAGCCAATATTACCATGCAATAAAAGGGGTGAAAATAAAAACAAAAGGGCATGACACTTGAAAAATGTCCATTCCAGACAAAAAAATTCATAAAAAAAATAAAAAAATGACATTCAACGGTATTAGATGCTTAAAAACTCTTTCATTCGTGCTTTACATTTCAAATAATATTCAAATTCTCATAATTTTCACAGACATTTCTTTTACTATGTAAATTCGCAATCATTTGAATAAATTGCTCCGCTAATACATAGTTACAAACTCTAAATCATATTTTTTGTAATATTTTCGTTACGGGAGATTTCATTTGTTATTTAACCGTAAAATACTAATTACATATAATATCTAAGATTTATTAGCATTATCTGTAGGTAGACCACATTGGTCACCTGCCAATAGTAATGCTAATATGGAGACCAATTACTGTGCTTAGTGCATTTCACTTTTAATTTGCAATTCTCTCAACGTGAGTAAATAAATTAATTCAACATAAGAAATCTAGAATTCTCTTTAAGTTTTATGAAGAACGTTATAGTATAATAGAAGTTAGCCTCCGAGAAAACTATGAACTTTGAAACTAACTATCTAACTAACTAATCTACATTTACATAAATTAATAAATGTGCTAAGGTTAATTAAAGGTTAAGTTAATTTAAAAAATGAAGCAAATAATTGCTATTGTTTAAACATGTTTTCTGTAATTTTTCATTATTATGATTCTAATAACTTATGCCAATAACCTTCAAGTAATTACGAAGTTTTCAAAAAATTCCTGAACACGAGTGGCTAGCTCAATCGTTAGTCTTACGAGTCATCAAAAGCGACTTTACTTCCACCAATTACGACATCAGAATTAATGACTGTAACAACAAGTAAATACACAATCATCCGTTAAAAATATTTGTTACTAATAGTAATTATGTTCTCAATAACTTGCAGTGCCAAGAAATAAATACGCAATGATTTGGCGCGGAATCAAGCAATTGCATAATTATGAAGAATTTTGACCGGTATCAAAAATCTTTCGAATATTTGACAAGACGTTGGCAAGAAATTCATCAAATCCGATACGAACGAGAGTTATTTAATATTTATGATAATTTAACAACTTTATGAAATATTAGTCGTTGGCTAGTCGGAAATATTTGCACAAATGTAACAATTTTCTTAACGATATTAACCCACCTGTGATGGATAGTTAGTGACTAGTACGTATACTTTATTTTATTTATCCACATTGTAATCAGTGCTTTATATTTCAATTATAACTCAAAAAAATTCTCATATTATCAATAGTGTCATCACAATATAAAAATAAAATATTTATCCATATCAAAAGAAATAATTCCAAAGGAAATAAAAAAAAATGTGTTTGGTAGCGTCGATCACTGATTAATCATTACGTCTCAGATGGGAAGAGACGACGCATTCTGAGCGGTTTGTCACAATAGTTTAGTGTATCGATGATATCTGCCTTGTAATGTTGCTTCTCTGTTCCCACCATAAATTTTATAAATAATTACGACAATTAATTATAAAAAATTTCCGATAATTTGAATTAAAAACATACACTTTAACTGGACGCTGAGTTAAAAATAATAAAAAATATTACTACACGAAAATAAATGTCGTGAGTAAATAAACATAAACATAAATATAACCCTGTTAAATATATTGTAATTACCATTTTTGAAATCTTGTTGATATTACATTTTCAATTCAAATTGTCAACAAGTTAATAATATTCTGTATCCTGGATACGAAATATGTGATTTTTGTTTTTAAGTTAATAAATATAATATGCCACAGCCGTAATGAGGAGGCGACGAAATTTTTAAATCTCAAATAGCGTAGGCAAAAAGCTATTTTGTGAATCACGAATTCTTTTGTAACTTTTTTCACGATAAGCTTTCGTCGATTTACACACAGTGCCATATCTTCCATTTTTCATAATTGAATAATTTTGTGTATATACGTTGAATATCATAGTACAAAAGCTGGATTATAACAACTACTTTTAAGCAATCTTTTTTTATTTGTTAACATTCATATGTATGACTCATACTTTATACTTATGATTCTTGATTCGTCTTACAGAATCTTTAGACTTTATGGATACAATCGGTTACTACGATGGTAAAAGACAGTTATCGAAATTAGTTCGTTTTAGCTTAAATTTATTGAAACGTCTCAATTAGGATCAGCGACTATTTACGATGTCGACAAGTAAAACTAGGGCTTAAAACTATGCGATTCATATAGGAATTCACTCACTTTAAATAGTTACAAAGTATTTTCATGAGCCATCAATTATGACAGTCTCTAACTATAGCTTATTAAACGCTTTACGGCAATTAGTTGTTATTTTATTTATTTATATCATATCCTCTTCGAAAATAGATCACATGAAGTTCAACAACATGAATTAATCTACTTTAATATTCATATTATGAATCTCCTCAATAAATATTAACACGAAAATTGTTTGGTAGTTTCGATTTATTTACTATAAAGCACAATGGCATGTTTTTTATGACGAAATTTGAATTGCACTAAAAATTTTAACCGCAGAGTAGCTTATGCAATTAAAATATAGATTCAAATAAATACATTTTTAATTATTAAAGTTTAATTGTTAAGTATACAAGAATTGTAATCGTATACAGATGTAAATCCAAGAAACATATGACTATTATCCGATATATATACCTCATAATCTGTAAATAATTCAAATCACTTACATTCATTAATTGAAATACTGAGTTGATTAGATCAAGTTCGAATGACAGTTTTAGAAAAAGTGATGAAATAGGAAAAAATCACAGAGGAGTAGTTTGTGGAATTCGAAGAATTTATCGAAAATTAGTTGTAGACGATCAAGTTACATTATTTGAAGTATAAATTTCCACCGACAAGGAGAAAAGTTCTTCAAAAACATCGGCACTTTGTGAAAATGCGATTTTTAAGCAAGCCGAAATATTATCCATTTGTCAAAACGTCTGGCTTCCGTAGAAACCATAAAAACACAAGGAAGACAAGTAAACAACTTTTTTAACGCGTTCCTGAAATTTAATTTATAATTTATGTATCTAAAAGAAGGTGGCTTTGAATCACTTTGTCATATTACGCCAAATATTGAAAGCTTTTGCGTTCCGGTGTAATTTTATTGGAGCTTTTGAAGAGATGAATTTTTTAAATTCGTCATACATCATATTTTTACCAACCAAACATACACTAATGGATTTCAGAATGTTTAAAAACGTTTTGGCAATGAAAAAATATTTTAGATCAAAACTTTATAAATTATTTCATGCTTTAAAAACCAATAAAAATAAATTCCAACCACATTTAGGCTGTCGTGAATATTTTCCATCATTTTACATCACGTAATACTATTTTTTGAAATTATAGTTGCAAATCAAATCGGTACATTTTATAATAAGCTCAAAGTCACAGGTTTGGCTTGACTGACGAGTGTTTCTTGCTGACAGCTGAAGAAATATCAAGAGCACAGATTCCTCAATGTTGTTCAACATCGCCGATTATCAGCAAGATACTAAAAATATTGGATATAGTTTCTCCAAGTATTGAAATAAAACTACGATAAGGGAAAAAGAAATTGTATTAATGAATAAAAATGAATATTAATCTATCCCGGGTAATAAGACTGGTTTTATAGTACACCTTATATTATATATGTATATATGATAGTTTTATATAAAATTTTGCATGCTAATTTATTGTGCAATAAAAACAACGTAACCCTAATAGAACCTTATTTTTTTCACAATGTGGATTAGAACAATGTAAGCTGGATATCAGATGACTAGATAACAACTAAATGAGTGGACTCAAAGCTGGACTCATTTTTGTATCATTCCCTCTCCTAATCATGTAGAACATGTGTATATTTACAATAAAAAGATACGCTTTTACGTAGATGTTTTGTCAATCAATATGATTATTAATTTGTCGCATTGGTGGCCGAATTGATTAGATCACTTTGACACTCGGGTCACTGATTTTAATCCTGTAGTTGAATAAATACATCAAAATTAAGAATCATACACCTGAATGACTAATAAATTGATAGATTAACTAACAATCAACTGAATTGATAGATAATATTTCAATAAAAGTATTCTGATTGTGGTGATGGACATGTTTTATATTCGTAAAATAATTAAAAATGCATTATTCAAGTATAATATTTATGCGAAATGTTTTATGAAACAATTAACTAAACTGTTGGATATAAGATTTAATCACAACAATTGCGTTACTAATAATTAATGGGTCCTTTGAATTCAAATATATAATTATATAACAGCTTCAAAACGTGTGTCAACCAAATGCGTAATTTCCTTATATATTACGCATGATAAGCTCAGAGAAATATCTGAAGACAGAATGGTTATAAGTATTAAGTATTTATTCATAAACAGGAAACAGCTCGCAGCGGCGTCGCGACGCCAAAATTAGGAAATTATTTCTCGTACCAGGAATTGAATCACGCTTTTGTTTTGAATGTTGTAACATCGCAAGGTTGTGTGGAAATTCATTCCGCGCGTAAACCGGTATTTGAATGAAAATTTGAATAATCTCTCTGATATTAAATTAAACTAAAGCAACAATATATATAAAATAAAAAAGTTTTAATATTTAATATCCGCTACGAATTTGGAACATGAAACTCTTCATATTGTAAAGATATTCAGTTCAATAGAATATATACACTAAATGTTCATAAATTCAAAAATTATTGCAGTCAGTTGCAGTAGACAGTTTTATTGGTAGAAACATTTATCAGCCAATCCCTCAACCGATATCAAGTCCTGCATATTACAAATCATATAGCAGGTAAAAATTATAATTACAAAATATACTTTCACCTAACACTTCATCGTCGTGGAGTACAAATCCGCTAACGTTTTCGGTAAAATTGTATTACATACATTAAAATATATTATTCTTAACTCCGCATTCATAGATAAAATTGATTACCAATAATTAAAACCCAAAAAAACATTATTACAAATAATCACTAAATATATTTTTTTATATATAGTAAGACAGTTTACAAATCTGTTTGTGCTATTATCATTTTATAAAAAAAAAACTACTGAATACATCCATAATTATTTTCAAAAAAACTTTATCATCATATGGAAGTTTATTGCATTTATTTATTTAAAATAACATTACACTCTCAAAATTATCAATATGTTTGTGAGCTAGTGATTTTTCGTTCTACGGTGAAAATATAATTTAAGTGTCTTTTTGATGAGATAGCAATTTGATTAATACTAAAGAATAGTTTAGAAACAAAGCATTCTTCATTTAGAATGTTTATTGGTTAAATCTTGAAAATAGTATGATAAGGATATTAACAATATTTTCTTAAATGATGTGGAATAAAAATAGGGTAATAGAAAAACCAAAAACATTTTTAAATGAAAATACGAGTTGCATAATTTGAAATTAATTTATAATCGAAAATTGTGAACGATTCATCATTACAATCTGTTTAAGAACTTCATTTTCTGGTAATCTTTCACTTTTAAAAATATTAGTCATAATACATTTAATACAAACTCTTTTTTTTTAATGCAAATAACTGAATTGGGCGTTTCCTGATTCTACATTCAGATCATCTTTACCACAGGCTTGTAAATTAATTCAAAATTATACGTAAAACTACTTTCGCAAAAAATATTTAATACTTCAAATATTCACATCACACACTACTCAATTTTGTTTTCATCTAATAGAAAAAAGTACAGTCCTTGACACCGACTATTTCTGACTACTGTGTATTAGTGTTTTGTTTTAAACTTGTAACACAGTTGATTTTTATATAGGCCAACACACGAGTTTTAGATTAATTAAACTAAACATTCACCAAGTCTGAAAATTAGAATTTCTCTTAATTAATAAATAAACTAAATGGTTAAAATAGTATTTTGTATTATATATATTAGACGAATGGGCCAGGAAATAAATATATCATAATAACTGTACAATATCTATTTTTTGTAAATACAAATAATACAATATTCAGGACCTGCCATGAATATAAATTTACGAAGGCTTTTAATAAGTATGTATGTATATAATATACACAGTAACTGCAAACTTGATAAATATTAATTGAATATAAATATGTATTCACATTGAAGAAGTCCATATACTACATTTAAAACGTGGGTAAAAATATACTATGGGAAAATTAATCGCATATTATTTTGAAAAATTTTCTTATTTGCCAAATTTTCCGTGAGATAATTCTCATATTAATATAGGCTTGATCTTTGAGACCCGGTTAACGGCTCAGTGATAATGTTTATTTTAATTATATTTTTCAATAGCTATTGCAGTTGAGATATAATTACCTAATGACAATTATTTATAAGAGTGTTACATTAAAAAAATAATAGCTATAGAGAACGCCATTTTATCAGTATTTTGTTTAAATTAGTCACAAAACGTTGACAAGTTTGGCTTTCGTAGAAATTTTATTATACTGAATTGAGAACCCATTGACACCTATGACATTTTCAAAACCTCTTACAGACCTCCACACATTATATTATTGGTGGTTTATTAATGAAAAATTTACCTCCGAGCCCCAACAATGATTTACCAACCACTCAAGAGACCCCTCCTCTAGATAAATAAAAACACTCTCATCGAGTTTTGGTACTGCGTACAATATACTGTATTTACTATTCAATGTTATTTAAATTGTCGGCCTTTAGCGAATCATATAGACGCATTCCTATTCTCGACGTCAACAGGTGGATACCAATAAAATTTACGACAAGCTCTTCAACTAAAATAATATCATAAGACGGTCCATTGCTCTTCACTCGTAGTGTTTACGAGACAGTCGTTATTCTGGGCTGATTCGTGGCTATTTCGCATTATTTTTCTAAAATAAATAACAGAAAACCACACAAACGACTTGGTCAGAAGTTATTTTTGACTCGGCACGAGTTTTTCGGTTTATTTTTAAATTCACTTTGTTGGCGTTGTGATGATAGAATTCTTAACATATTACTAAACTATGAAATCATGATGGTTCAATCTATTGACACAATTCATATTCATCAACTACGAAAATTCTTTATTACAATCTTCTTCGTGTTTTCTTATTAAGTGTAATTGATTTATTGGACTTATGATGTCTTCCCGGTGACTGAGACATTACCTTGCATGACTTAGAGCCGGAAATTGTAGGTTTGGTTCATTATGCAGAATTGGATGCCCGATGAGTTGAGTAATAAGCTGACAACTAATCATTCTGAAAAAAAATCTGTCAAGATATGTCATCACCATTGCTGATCTTATCTTTTCGGTCGTTTAGATTGTCAAGAATAAATACCATTTTTAATTTAAATAAAACATACTTTAGGAATATTTTTATCTTTCTGATATTCAATTTGCTAACGCACACACAAAATAATGAACGAAAAAATAAACTTATACAATACGGTTTTTGAAAGATAAGCAATGTGTGTAGTATATGGTTTGACTCTCGATTACAAAATGAAGAAGAAATTAAGTATTTAAGTTGTAAACTAAACAATATAACATAATAATCAAATGTCCTTGTTATGAAACTGTCACAGATGCAGCGAGTCCCAATCACGTAATTTTCCTCCCAATTTGGATTGAAATATGGATAAACCAAAGAGATGGACTCATTATGTGGTGACTATTGTGGTCAGTGGCGTAGCTACCTAGGAGCAGTTAGAGCGGCCTACTCCAGTCACACGAATCGTGGTGGGCACAAAATATTATTGAGGACGCACAAGTTCAGGCTGGAAGTAAAAAAGTTTAGTTGGCGTGAGAGCTAAAAAACGAGTAACCATAAGGGTCGATTTTATTTGTTTCACGGCGTTGAATATGTAGCTATTCCAATAATTTTGGTAGATTTGGTGGAGAGAATATTGATGAAAAACGAGGGAATGTGTATAGAACAGATCGTTATCTTATGAGTCATGAGAAAGAGATATATGGATGTTGTAAAATATATGTAATATAAATAATGTAGTAATTTAAATGAAATCGATGTCAGCTGGTTGTAAATTACAATTTTATTAATGTAGTTTCGGAGAACATGTAAATAATTATAAATCGTGGGATGTTTTATTTTGGACTGGCAACACGTGTTAATCGCTTAACTACATATCTCAGCCGTTACATGCTAGCTAAAAAAGAAGATACGATGAGTTTCTTGAAATTTATCGACATTCACTGTCAACCAGCTGAAATTGAGTGGAAAATTTGGTATTTAAATATAACTGGAAGAGAATGCCAACCGGAAATTAGCAAAAAAAGACAAATTCATAAGCGATAAATTTAAACGTAAAGATATAGTCGTCTATAAAATAAGTGTTACCATACTTTACAATTCGATAATATTTGTGTAAATTTTTTTTTATTTTAAACTAATATTTGATTGGTATTTATTTCTGCAATAAATTATAATATCGTTGACGAGTATTTGATCAAACCTATTTTAATTCTATACACTGATAAAAATTTATATCATTTTGCAAGAATGCTATATTACTTAAATTATAATACAAGATTTGTTATCGTTTATTTTTTATCATTTTATTTTATGGTTCTATTTTATATGATGATATCTTCGTGTTTTCGTATACTATGATAAATATAACGACGTGAAAAAAAAGTCATGTGGAACTCTATACATCCGAATAATTTTATATTGAAAATAAATCACTGACAATCGTTATTATTTGATAGTACTAATAAACAAAAACCTCAAAAGCTTTTATACTAATTTTTAAATGTCATAGCCTATTAAACTACTATCCATAGTACCACGACATAGTACTTCTAAAATACGTTATAACGTGTCGCCTACGAATCGCTTTGCTTACATGCACAACATCCTTTAGTTATATTCAATACACCATGTGGATAGTACCTAATTACGTTCCAGAACGCTGGGATCCAAAGAAAAAGAAGCAAGTAAGATCAACAATCTTCTATTATAGCTACATCATTTAATGCAACCCACTGTAGTGTTGTATTACTTTAAACTTTAATGAAAAGCTACTTGTTTATTTCACTAATCTTCATCTCAAGTCAAACTATTTCATGAAATTATACAATGTTAGATGCAAACATTTGGTTTTAATACTTTTAAAGTAATTTGTTGACTTGTTTACATATATTATAAACAAATATATGAAACATAATTGATAAAATTATTTTTAATACAACTTTTGCTTAAGACAACTTAAAACATATCGAGCTTTAATATTATTAGATCCAAATTTATTTGTAATGTTTAATCAGCGTGAACTGTCTATGAACAATTATTTCACAGATGTATTCGCACGTAATCGTATTACTGTAAAACATTAATTTAAGTATTATAGAAATATCACGTAATTTCTTCAACAGAGCCTAAAAACGGTATTGTAATTTGTTTTTGTTTTTACAAAATTATTAAATAACTTAATACGAGTATTGTTGTCAGTTAATTCCATGACAATTATGAAGCGGAAGCACAAAACATAGTACGTTACTTGCTACTGTTTTTATGAAGCTGTAAGAAAGAAATAAACTCATAATGATGTTATTTCCAGTGGAACTAATACACGATTCTTTGATTTGTACGAATATGTTAATATAAAAGAACGGACGCTGCGAAAAAATGAGAATGAATCATACATTGTCTCTCAAAACGTTATGAACCCGCGTGGCGATAATTATTGTGCTAAAAACGTTGATTTTTGTACATTTTATGTAACTATTTTTTGATGACATTAAATATAAATAATAATTTTTCTAATGACCTTTAACGTTTTATGAATGATTTGTTATTGTCATTATTATGCTACCTTATAAAAACACTATATTTTCGAATATTTTGTACAATAAAAAACCTTCTTCTATAGTTATCAAACGTCTTAATATATTCATTTCTCATGGTGGTTTGATGACCGTCAACATCAAATAACACATATACGTGTAATAATAGAAACCTTAAATCTCAAATATTAATAAAAACATACAAACTCCCCGGTAGCGTAGTTGATAGCATGCGCGCCTAGCAATCGGGGGAAATCGGGTTTGATTTTCCATCTGTTGGATTTTTAAAAATCCAAAAATGCAGAAATGGATGCCCTTTGGGTTGAGCAATTGTCAGACAAAAAATTCTCATGAAAACTAATCTTTCAAAACTTCTTCAATCTTCAAATCTTTACACTACGGAGATCCATATGTACCACGTTGGGAGCGAACATGGTATAAAAAACTACCTTTACTAGTATGGGTTTTAATAGCTATTTATAGACTACATTGTAACAACTATAAAATTGCGTTGCTAAATGTAGAGTAAAACTAACATTTAATTTGTGTATTAAGTAGTTTTACAAAAAAATATGATAATTGACAACATGCGATGGAATTATTTAAATATAAAGTGAAATTTTAATTTCATTGCATGATAATCAAACACATATACACTTTATTAAACTCTTAGAATGCATACATACTTATCAACGCATCGTCAGTTGCTAGCAGTTTGTCTCCATTGCCTATATCTCTGAGTGACATTATTGGTTCAAGTCGCATAACTGTATACAAAATCAATATGTTCTAATGCGCTTTTAGATACAAAGTTCCCATCCGTTTTACATCCGGTCCTAGTCAGGCGTATCCCGGATACTGAAAAGCGATCGACTTTATTTGAGGGGAATGTCTTGGAAGTTAATATTAATTACTCAAGGCTTAGGGCACATGTGCATTGAGCGTTTAGACATAGGATGTGAAGACATACTTGTTAATCACTCACGGTTAATAATCTGTCAAGATATTTTTTCACATTATAGCTGTCTATAGTCAGCGCACAAATGGAGCTTAATGGCTCCGAAAGCTTTAATATATCGACTTTATAAAGGCAAAATGACGTAACCCACGCAGAAGGCACAACAAACATTTATTTAATGATTTTGGGCTAAAGTTAAAATATTGAATAGACCCAACCTTAAAGTGCATGAAGACTAATATCGGTGTTTTATTTACCCAATAGTTAATAATTTATTTAAGGAAGACCAAAAACATTGTTGTAGTGGAAATCCTTTATACTAGTCGCAAATTTTTCTTTCAAACTTAAAAAAATTATTTGGATACTTATTCGGCATTTGCAGCTTTCGTCCTTGTTAAATTTGTGGTTATATTTAAATAGTTCTTTGAGTGTGGAAGGGTATATAAAAAATCAAACATTTATTTGTAAAACATATGTCAATTGATCAAAAGAAATATGTAATGTTGACTCGAAGACACAAATAGTTAGGTATTTTGTTGGCACATTAGAAACACGTGTACAACATCAAATACATTTCGACGTTGACTAATTTGAAAAAAAAATTAATCATATGTGTATTTGAAAATGCTTAAAAATATCATGTTGAAAACGTTGAGTTCTATTGTAGGTTTTAGCAAAATTAAATATTATAAAAATGAAACATGAAAAAATAAAGACATATAATTCCACTGCACATATGATAAGACGCTTAGTCGATTGTATGTGCATTTATTTTCTTATCATAAATAAAATATAACAAGATAAGTGACATTACGTGAATGTCACTTTAAATTTGTTCATTGTATATAGATATAAAATAAAAATAATAATCAATGCTGACATCAACGGTTATGACTTATCCTCCATTATTAAATATACACATTCTCTAATCCTGTTTTGGAATTTGGTCTCGTGATGTACAGCTTTAAAGCACATGTTTTTACCAACTTGACGGCAAATGGAAAATTTTATTAAATAATAACAAACAATACTCAATAAAATAATAAATAGCATCGAACACCATAAATTACTGTTGAAGACAGTGCAATTCCATTCGCTTTAAAGAGATAACAATTTCCAATTCGGATGTGACTAACTTGCCATGAAAATTTATCACCATACACGACTAAAGATTTTTTTAAATTAGTGTATACGTGTATATTGATTAGAGACACATGATATTTATCCTCTATCTACGTGTAGCACGCCTTTGCAAACCAAAATGGAAATAAAATTTCACTGTAAAAAAAAGAAAACGTAATAAAAAAAAATCGTTCTTACGACATATTTTCACGTCAATGAATACCAGGATATTTGTCTTATCAAGCCTATTAAAAAGGATTGGCAAACAAGAAAAATAGTGAATTGTGTCCCCTTAGTAATTTAAAATTACTTGATAATAAAATAATTATTTAAATCGGCTGTAGTATTATATTTTTACGCCATGTCTCTTGCGAAAGTGGATCATGTGGATCTATACAGTGTGAAGATATCCACTCCAGAAAATACTGTTTGTACAATGGATTTTCGTAATATAAATATATGTATCGACAGATTTTTTTATAAGAACTGGTTGTCGGCCAATTATTATAATAAGGTACCTCTTGGCCACCGGAGAGACCTTATATAATATTTAACCAATAAAAAAGTATTAAACTATTTTTCAATATAACGATGGCCGTAAGTTGAAAACACGTATCATACATTTGTTAAATTGTTCAGGAGAATTTAAAAAAAAAAAATCAACATTTTTTCACTCTAAAGTGTATTTCATTTTCTTTAATGTCTTAATACTTATTTTTTATAAGATTCTTCAGTCTTTCTGAACATTCAACAAATGTATGATACTTTTTGTCAACTTACGGCCATCAATAAATCAGTTTAAAATATAACGAATGGTGTAGAAACGGACTGAGGCTTCAATTGTGTCACATTATAAACGATGTGGAAGCTCTCTCTAACGTATGACTTAATGACATGTCTCATGACAGTGGACATTAAGCATGAAGAGTGTTTGAAGTAATATTGCGACGGTCGAAATGTGTCCTTAACCCATTTCAGTGACGACTTTCCCGAGAAAGATTTTCTTTAATGCTAACACCAAAACATCTGTCAACGAAGCTTAAAACTTTACTCAGAAGTTTTGACAAATATAAATAAGAAACAAATGTTTTAACAATCAGAAATTAGGTTAATCGATAAGCACATTCTGGTTTTTAAGAAAAACATTTTTATTCACGTGAATTTCTAACAAAACTAAAAATTTCATGGCTTTTTACTTCATTTTCTATTTTGCATTCACCTCATTACTGACACTTACATTTATTTTTTAATTTAGTTGTAGAAGGAAAATAATTATTTAATTTTTTGCTGTTGATTCTTCCAAACTAATGAGGATGGAGACTAGTTGATTGTCACCAGTGCAATCGATGCTTCCCAAACTCTTACGAGAAAACACGGATTTATGTATCATTCACTAAGATTTTTTTCTAAATGAAAACAAATCAAACAATAATTTAGTGTCGCGAATTGAAAATTTAATTCCATTAAAGTATGTTCGTCTCCTTGGTGTGTTGAGCAATAAATAGAATCAAAGCTATTTGTATACTTCAAAACAATTTCTTTATACTCGGTATAAAAAAAAACATCGTCTATGGTCTTACACACTTCATTACATAACATATGTATATTTCACCAAAACCATTTAACTTTTACTTAAAAAACTTAAAGTTTTTGGAAAGTTAGTCTTGCATCTTTGAATTTTTAATTATCCGTATGCGGTACTCAAATTTGCAGTTACCGGTAAGGAAGCATATTCTGTTATCGATTGGCCACTAGGAGCATCCATCACAATATATTATTGGTATTTTATTATAGTTACATATCAAATAATATACATTTTGTTAATTTATATACACTTAAACTTTCACTAAGTTAGCTGGATTCAAACGTGAGACCCGTAAATAAAAAGCTCAACTTGTAAATCTCTGCTTCAAGGTGGGCGGCCAGTTTAATACCTCGTAGAGTATTTATTTATCCTATCTAATAATATATCCACCAAGAGTTTAAATCGATTTTACTCGTAGATAATAGAATTCGGCGTATTTTTAGAGGCATTCAATTTTCACATGAATAGTTTTGTGAAATATTGTGTAAGAATCATAAAAATGTTAAATTAATCGTAAAGAATGTAGCGTCATTGAAATGTCTGCCAGAAATTGCAAATCGTACAGTCGACACCATTTTTTTTATTAACAAATAAATAATATACACGCGAGTGACATGAACTAACTGTGCTTTTTTATAAATAGAGACTGAGGTAATTGTATGCAACTATTAAATCTTCAATCTGATTCATTTTAGATCACTTTCTCTAAATGAATTCCTCTCAGTTGAAGAGCAAGAAATGTTTGTAAATATATTTGAATTAGAAGATTTATCTTGAGAGGACGTTTTTATTTGTAATACATTTTTCCTGCACATTCAGTTCTAAATTTTTGTAGACTGCTATGTAATTTCAACTAGTTGCAAAAGATGCAATTCCTACATCTGTTGGATTTAGAAATTCGAATATATAGAACTAGATGCCTATCTAAATAAGTAAACATTTAATAATCAATTCGCGGACATCTTCACAACGTGTAAATCTAATGGTTCACGTTGGGAGTGGACATGGTATAAAAAAATTCACTCTAAATTTTAAAGTCCAAAAAATCACAAAAACTGTTAATGTACAAATGCTCTGACCCAACAAAATCTTCCATGTATTTTAATAATATTCCTCTCTAGCCTGAATTTCCATTTAGGTCAATCAGTCAATTAAGTTTTACATCATAATATCCCATGACACATAGCTTTTGTTCGCGGAGACTTTATGGGTGATTAAGTATGTATCATTTTCCTCAACAATCTACCTACCTATATTAAATTAACTTTTGTAAGCTGGCAACACTGGTTGCAAGTTTCAGTTTTATATTTAGAGCGGGAAATTCTGAGTATTATAAATAGTATGGCGTCGTCAGTTTTAATTGGCTTGTTTAATGTCGGTAAACAGACATAATTTTGATGATGTTTACGTTCGCATTAAAACGTTTGAAGACTCGTCACTTAACGAAATCATTTTCCCAATTTCAAACGAGTAAATATATCCGCTGTTTATCTTTTATTTTATTTAATAGCGCGTATTTTGCAGTAAAATAATGAAATTAAAAGATTGATAGCTTACTAAAATAATTCATTAAATTCCTAAGTTATCACCAATTTTCTATTTTATGGCAACATTCATTTTGTTTGACATGTACGTATATTATTTACATTTAAATGCAATCTGAATGACAAGCTTTAAATTCTAGTACGCAATTCAAACAATAGTCGATTAAACGATTTGTATGTGTATGAAAATAAAGTGCTTCAATGAAAATGTCAAAATTTTTATAATATTAAAAATATTATTTAAAGAGATACGCATTTTAATCAATAAATGAATACTATACATCTGTACGACCTATGATTTGCTAAGAATATGTGACAATTGCACATTATTCGATTATGCTTTATTTAACTGGATAATATCAACATTATTATGACCCATCAAAATAATTAGACATCAACTAAAATTGTATTATATAGCGTAACATACAAAAACATTGCAGTTGACAATTGATTATAGGTATCGCATTATTTATACTGGGTGTTTGCAGCTTCTACCATTACTGGGTCAAGGCTTACGACATTACTTTGTTGCCCTACATTCACAGGGTTTTTCAATTTCTTTTCAGAAAGCTGCATTGCCACTATGACAAAACTCTATACCAGGGTTTCTCAAACTTTTCTGCAACGGAACATTTCGCGAACCCGGAAATTTTAATGGGACACTTAGCTTATTTTTTTAGATTGGGTAATTCTTACTAGTAAGAAGATCTTTAA
>JAGVSQ010005201.1:0-18081 GCA_022683975.1 Rhyacophila evoluta
GCTAACAGTGATCTCATATATGGAAGTTTACCAGTTTTAAATAATTTAGAATTTAGAACATATTACATATTTAGATATTGACGGATAAATAATAACTTGTGCAATAAAATAACATATTAAATTTGTCATGTGAAAATTCTTAGCCTTCTATCGATAATATATACAATAATAATATTCAAAAAGTGTTTTAAAACATAAGTATTTGATTATCATAAAAATTGATCAACATACAATTTGCCATACCGAAAGGTTTCAACATAATATATATCTGCTAGCTTCATGTAAATACATGACAGTATTTTGTATGGCTCTATTTTTATATTTTTTTAACCAGAAAGCGTGAAATTTGGTACATAAGCTTGCGTGGTGGTTTATTTACGTTCCTGATTATTTGAAATACAGTAAAATCCCGCACCAAGTTAATGTTGGTGGTGTTTAGTAGTGGTAAGGTTGAAAATAGCATTAAATATGTGGCCGTGCCGATATATCATGTCAGTATTTAATTCATTCTTTCATATTATAGATCCTTTTGTCAAAACATTAAAATTTTAATAAAAATAGAGCCATATAGAAAGTAGAGTAATATTGTTAATTTAGTATAAAACTTTTTTCTTCTTCTGGCGCCTTGCGTTGTATGTAATATTTATCTTTGTTTTCATATGTTTCCAGGTATTGTAAAATTGTAAGGAATCAGTTGTGTGATTTGTTAAATATTATATAAGGTTTCAAAGAAAGGGTTAATTTATGTATTATTATTCGAAATATAATAAAATATCTGTGGCAACGTGTGTAAATTGAAGTGTATTGAAGAAATAAAAAAGTATTTTTTAATTCTTTTCAATGAGTTCGATCAAAGTCTGATACACGATAACACTATTTTATCGATTACTTAATACTTAGTATACGATAAAATATACTCGACCATTTGTGCCAGACATGTACATAGTCCACGTTTCCAGACATCAATAAAAAAGAGTTATTTTTAATGTCAATAAATAAACACAGCTGATAAAATTAATTGCCGTTTTTTCATGCAATTGCTTTCAATTGTCAGTCTGTTCCTTATAACATCCGTCTTCATATCCTCTTTGAGATTGATGCTTTGTGTACTAACAAAATACGCGAGAAAATAAAAGTTATCTCGATAGTAACAAAATCGATAAAATAAAGTAAATCTGCGAAACCGATGCTTACGTCAAATATTGAGGTTGGGATGTTTATAGGACTGTGGATCTCCTGGTAGGAAACTGTAAATGTTTATCTGCTTAAAAAAACTTCATTTGAAGTATTTTTTAAAACCCCAATCAAAAATTAATTTATTCCTAAGATTATCTTTCAAATATACGAAGACTCTGTGTGTACTGATAGATTACCATCGATCATACATTTAAAAAAACTGACGTTTTAGTAAAGATGGCGATTTGTTTCAGATTGCAGAATAACTTAGAATGAACAAGTTTGATAATGGATGGGTCCACTGCATGTGCATTGTATGGCCGAACAAGACCAGCAGACGATCTAGCAGTCACGGAAAACCGTAGGCACGATTGATGCCGGGGCGATAGAGTGACGTAAACAGAGATGCAAAATAGTTGTTGTGACGACAAGGTGGTGTCACGCTGCCGAACTTGCTCACTTGCTCACTCATATATTTATAGCTATTTCCCCTCTCTATTACCGTCGCTTTACCGTCGTCGCTCTGCTATCGTGTACGCGGCCTAAGACATAATTATATGAGATATGACAATATATGACTGGCTGGATGAAGTCAGCGATTGTTTTTTGGCGAATATCTATAATATAAATACTATTAAACAGAAAAATGGAGAGAGTTGTTGCTGAAAACCAGGACTCACTTTGGAATATTGCCCTGATAATGATGTGATGACAATGAAGCAATGTTCAGTTATAGAAAATATAAATTAAATATGACGCAGTTGGAAACTGAATCCGGTTTTGTCCCAAGTTTTTCACTTGAGTGGGTCACGTATAAACAAACTAAAACAGGGATAGCAAATAAGTGGCACGCGAGAAATTTTTGACGGCATTCTGAAGAATTCTTTTTTTTATTTTCGCTCCAAAAGTAAGGCATGTGGATCTAAACAGTGTGATTATGTCCGCTGCGGTGGTGGAGTAGATGGATCTCCGCAATCTGAAGACATGTATTGGTAGATTATTTTTCACGAGAATTGGTTGTCAAACAATTGCTCAACCCAATGGACAGCCAACCTGCATTTTTGGATGTTTAAAAAATTCAGTAGGCGTGGGAATTAACCGCATTTTTTGGTTACCAACCTCTACGCTACCGGGAAAACTGTAGATTGTATTAATCTGCATTTAACATATCGAAGTTATATGCCTCATTAAATTTTGATTTATTATCTTTATTTTTCAATTCTAATTATATGGAATAATATGTAATATGCATATTTTTATATTTTGTTTATATGATTATAGTGGTTGTCTACTAATATCTTGTAGATAAATATTGGTACGGGAAACGATGTATGAAATTTTATCATAATCTGGAACATTAATCGAAACTTATTTACCATCCCTGAACTAATGTAATGTATACACAGACTAAACATGGGATCAAATAAATCCAAGAAGTTTAAGTGGACTCCACAGGAATGCGATTATTGATCTGCTTTGTTTTGTTTATACAAAAAAATATTCAAAACAATAACAAAAAGCGTTCTAACTACGTCAATCGAAACCGGTTTTCCGTATGAGATCATTAATTTGATCCTCTGAGGTAAGTGATTAAAAATGGAGGTTTTTTTATACAGAAATAACACTGTGAAACAGGTCGATGCCTGTACATTTTAATGCATTGTCATCAATTAAATATTGAATTATTAACGACATTAAAATATTATCGTAATACCCCATCGATAATTGGTTTTCATTTTTTAAAAACATCTCCGCACAATGTGAACAAGTTATTATTAATTTATGTTGACACATTTTTTTTCATGACAATTTGTCATCAGAAAATAAATAGTAAAGTTCTACTCGTCAGGTAGTAATTATCTTGTGGTAAGTACATGTAGTAATAAATTTATAATACGCATTTTATCGTTGCTTTTTTCACGAGACTTAAACCGTTGTCGGGCATTTATAATGAACACATGCGCGTGCGCTTATTCACTCCATCGAACCGGCAAAGTTTCCTACAGTAAAATTTAGAAAAGACGGTGTGAGAATATGAAAATAAATCACTTTCCTCAGTGTAAATAAAAAGTATTATCATATTTTTGATTATTGATATTATGTAAAAATCAGATCGTATTTTTATAGAACGTTAAAGATTAATTTTATAAAACAATACATCATATAGGAGCGTAGGCCACGTTACAAATATGTGTAAAATCTGTTAATCATTTGTAAATAGCTATTTGATGAAATGTAATCACTGAAGGGACAAATTTAATTGAAATCGACCGCTTTTATAAGATTTTTATCATCACAATATAGCCTGGCAATTAAACATGTCCTGTTTTATGTTTACGCCTGTCGTGTGGGGCGGCCTAAATAATTCTTTATTGATGACTAACTGATAAATTCTTTCCCAGGTCATGCCAGCATCCTTTAGTTCCAATAATAATAATCATGTTGGAAGAAAGAGAATTAGACAATATAAAAGCACCTCCAAATCATCCATAGACGTATCCAAATTACTTACAACATTCCTTGCTCGGTTTCCTTGCCATATTTTTTTGCGATATCGGATTACATATAATTTGATGCAAGCGTGTGTTTTCGAAGATGAATCTACAGATATTTTTAGTCTTCATGTGTGACGCTTCGCTGCCGGCATTATCAAAATGCGTGAGTTGAACAGGTAAGGTTTGGTTATGAGTGAATACATTTGTGTATGTGGATACTAAGTATATGGCGTCGAATTTGATTTAGATGCAGTTATTGTCATACAAATGCTGAGTTCCTTTTTGTGTACTCTCTTTCTGGATATTAGCCCTGAGTAATATTAAATCAATATAAATAAGACACGAGAGCTTGCAAGCATTGGGATGCAACTCTATTATTCAACATACTATATGCAGATATTTCGTTTCAATCGTGTATAGTTATGTGTGCCAAAATATCTTTATTAACTGTATTGGGTTTAAATGTGGTTTCTACTAAATAAAGCATTCAGATAGGTACTTGTTTTATTCATTTACGATTAGAGTAAGTTTAAAGAAAACGACGATACGAGAAAATGACATTTAAAAAAATCCTAATTTGTTATGGACTTACTATTTATTCTGCTAGATTATTCATAATTTAAAATATTATTTTTAGTGTGATAATGGTTTGTCTGTAAATTAATTATACGTTGCATTTAAATAAAATAAAGGTAACTATGGCCTCGTAACGGAATGAGGAAGAAGTATTACTATCCGTATACCGATGTATAAATATATTTTTTAAATTATCTTATAAAGCGGAATTAATAAAATAAGTATTAAATGAATTCCTCGCTATCAGGTTGCGATAACATCATCTAGCGGTGAACCACATGTTTTGATAATGCTTGAAACGCATTTTTCAATCACACAATATGCAATGAATTCAAAGTCCGAAAATTATATCACCATTCAGAATTTAATTGTTAATACAAAAAACTATGTTTGTAATATGATAATATGTGTGTGGTAGTTATTGTTGAAAATAAATCATGATCCCCGAAAAAGTGCAAATATTCTTCTCGCAAAAACACCAATCTTTATCTATCTATACCATATTCGCTCCCAAAGTGGAGCGTATGGATCTACTCCGAAAGTTGAGGATATGGATCTCTGCAATGTGAAGACATCTTGACAGATTTTTTTCCACAAGAATTGTTTGTCAGACAATGAATGGTTCAACTCAACGGGTCTTGCATTTTTAGATTTTTAAAATCCTACAAATGGGGAATCGGACCCGCATTCCCCGGATTACTAGTCGCGCACGCTACCAACTACGCTACGTTGCCAGTGAATAAATTAAGGTAATTTCTTTTTAATAAACTCCACTAACAAACTTTTGAGATCATTCTAATATTTATTCCACGCCCCTTAAAAGATATCGCTTTACTTGGATGCAAACTTACATGGATCGGCTTGAAACGCATTTCCGTAAACTGTTTTAACAGATCTGTCGAAAACAAAAATAAAAATGTATTATATGTTCATGTGCCGGGAAGATTATTAAATATTTATTTTAATACATTATATATCATAATAAAACCGATAGACATTGCAATTTGTTTTTGCAGTATGTATGATGGTATAATTGAATTGATTTTTTATTATTATTTCATTCTATTCATACCATTATTATGTCCACGCAAATTCAGTTCACCCATTTGATTTATTCCGAGTAAATAAAAAACCCATTGTTTTCTTACACAATTGATAATCAATGTATTGTATAATATGATTTGAATAAAAAATAATATAGAATAAATTATTACGTATCTGCATAAAAATTCTCAGTGTCATGAGTGTTAATGACATGGAATCAGTTCAGTTTGAATGCTTGAGAATTTTTGTTTACAATAGCAGGCGAATTACTCTTAAAATCTTGTATCTCTCAACAAATTTAATAAATAGAATAATTTTAAGAGAACATAAAATGAAGGTTTGTGATTAATATTGTTTATCAGCAAAATCATTTTGAATATTCCGACCTTCTGACTGGAAAAATAAATAAATTTAGCACACTCAACCAGCTTACACACCCACCATATGAACCAATGCGAGAGAGTGGTGTCTAATAATTTATATAATTCCATATTATGTTTATTTATTTACAAAAAAAAAATACAAATAAAATTACGAATACAATCAATTTGCTTTCTGAGTGCTTTCTGCCATCTACAACTAAAAAGTTGAACTATTTTAAAGTTATTTTATAAATAGGTTTGTGTCTTTGCCAAAAAGTAATTTATTATAATATTAACAGATGATTAACTTGGAATATAAAAATTATTTATGCGATTGCACCCAGTTATAAAAAAGAAACAGATTATGAAATATATATATTTAATATAAACGATATATAAGTTCCTAGAAGAGAGAGAAATAAAAAGCAGGTTCTTAATAATCTTTGGTTTATTTTTAATATCAAACGCAACCTTTTCCAGTCCAATTTCATACAGTTTCAAGTCATTATCTGACATATTAACTAGTATTAAACATATTTAACTGTATTAAGTTATAAATAAGTATTTATGACTGATAACAAATTAAATAATATGGATGTTTAACAAATCAATTTGCTTGAGTTTCTCAATCAATTATTATTATGTATTATTTGCACAAAAATAATATAATAACAGTCAAACAACATGCACATAACTTTTCCGTTGATATAATATTCCTGCAGGAAGTAGGTAAAAGTAATCGAAAACAGCCATGATTAAAATATTAATAAGTAAATACTATCAAAGACTCCCAGAAAGTCGTAGATAAGTGTAATTCTAAACACGGAATTTCCTGTATATGCTAAGACTAATCAATTTTAAACTGGTAGTATAAAAATGTTTTCCTAAATATTACATAATTACTATTCACTATAAAACTCAATATGATTTTAAAATAATATCGAGCAGACACCAATTTTCAATATTTTTTATTTTGTTTTATTTTATATATTGTCAAAAACAACATTTTTTTATTATTATTAAATGAAGTTAGCAAGTATAAAAATATTGTATTTATTTAAATCGATATAAAATATTACATCAATTAAAGAAATAATTCATCATTTTTTCATTATTTCTACAATCAATTTTGCAAAATATACGAAGAGTATAATAATGCAGAAGCATATTGTGAATGATAATAATTTGTTGTGAAGTGTAATTTCAAATGAAATTATCAAGATAGATAATGAGCTGGACACATTATTCGCATATATGATACCGATTTTTTGAAGAGACTGATTATATAAGCCTGAGGGAAGACAAAATACTCATACACTACAATTTAGACGGCTGAAAAGTGATTTAAGCAATCTCCATCGAATATATTTCATTACTATATTTAATAAAGAAAGGAATCAGTTAAGCCTATTATCCAGATATCTCGAGTCAACAGTTCTGCTTTATAGTAACGAATTGTAATAAGTAATAAAATATTAAAATAAAAGCTTACTGAACATTGATAACAGATATTTTTGACGTGTACTGAAGATATGGTGACATAATTGTTCTTCGTGACAAAATAAAATGAGCTGTGTGGTATTCATTACCATGATAATGAATTTGAAATGGAGGACCAGAATTGGCAGAAATTCTTAATCCAGCCTGTCATCCTCTGAGCTAAACTGATTCCAAGCATCCTGAATAGCTGCTAAATACAATCTAAGAAATATATTCTGTGGAATTATGAGATTTTCACACTACCTTGGAAGATGTAAGGAAATTGACTAGCAATATTGAGTTTTAGGGCTCCGTATGGTATTTTTATTCTTCTTATGGGAGGGGATATGGAAGAAGACAAGGGAGAAATCATATTGAGCATTATAATATTTAAATAGTAAATATTGTCTACATGTTATAATAAATTATGTAGATTATTGATTTATATTATGGAAGATAATAAGTAAGATCTATTTTAATGGCTGTAATATCGCTATTGTATACAATGAAAATATTATTTCATAATCGGAATGATTCTGAGTATTAACCGTCTAACTTCTAAAATTCAGCTACATTAGATACTGTAGTTAAACTACAAACTTTGGCTACTACTTAAATAATAACTACAAAGATTACAATACAATTTCAGTATCCCTAATGCAACATACTGCTTTGAATCGAATGTAAGTGTCATTGATTATGCTAAACTTTGAGTCACTAAACACCAATCTAATTCTACTTTGTCAATATTCAGTAGAAGATTCATCGCAATTATTAACCTAAAAATAGTATGGTAACAAAATAATGGATAACAAAAGTATTATATTTTTATCAAGAAGAATGTCAAAATATATTAATTTTATTTTTTTATTATATAGAATTAATTTTTAAAGTTATGTGCTGTCAAAACCCCTACCTTAAATATGTATATGATTTACTCAATAAAAGTTAATTTGGATTAGCTATCGTTTTAAATTATTTAGACTTCAATATTCCCAATTGCCGTGAATAGTCAGTACACGACTGTATTTCTATTTCAAATTTATCAACATCTTTTCATAATAATATGCCTTGAACGTATTAGCACAAACACTTTGATCAGAAGTCGCAGATTCAAATTTTGTAGTTGGAAGATGTTGATGCATAATAGATTAAGTTACTACTCGTCATTGACAGTCATTACGAAATAGCACTCTTCTCTTAAGTCTTATTCCCTTTTTCTGTAGACACAAAGATTAGTTGCCTAAGACTGGACAAAAAAAAAGACCCACTACTTTATAGTCAATTGATCCAATTTCAAATCATATATACATGAATAAATATTTTATTTCCTCAACAGGATAGTAGGAAGCAGTATAACCTCATTTAACAGTTTCGATCTGTGGTATAATATGTGAGCCATACTTAAAGTTTTGCGTAATTCATAAATAAAACTATTTATAACGAAACTGATATATTTATTGCCTTTCTTTTTTTTCCCTGCCTCTTACTCACTGAAACTTTCTGAGAACCCGCGGTCGGGTTCCAGTTTCCTGTCTATTTAACTAGGGTGGGTGTAGGCTTATTCCTTTATTTCCCTTTCCCTCATGTAGTCTAGCTAGATTAACTAATTAGTCTGTGATTATTTCAATTCAATGCTGAAGGCTTTTGAGGGGAAAACAGTTGAGAAAAACCCCTCTTCCGAATATTGTCCTCCTCTCATGGGGGGTCAATTTATTGCCTTTCAAAATATTCTCTGTTATATTTTAAATACTTCTTCATTCGCTCAAACCATTTTTCAAAGCAAGAGGCACATTCATCTCAGGGCATGTTTTCAACGAGTTGGTTGAAAGCCATCACTGCCTTTTTTGGCTCTGTAAATGTAAAACATCTCATCAAATATTTGATTTTGAGGAAAAGAAACATCTCGGGAACTTTTTCGCGAACACTGGGCAGACAAATAAATAGTTGTGTACCACTCAGATCGACTGTTCTTATCTTTAAGTAACACAGCACACGCATGACCCATTTATTTTTTGCCAACGTTTTTGCCTTGTCGCAATTATATTGATCTATTCTTACTTTCGAGCACCCATTTATTGAACTATATTTTTTTCTGGATCATAACAATAAATCCAGATTTCATTTCTTATGTAGTATGGCATAAACAATATTTTAACGCTTATGGTCAAATTTTAGTAACATTTTTTGTACTAATCAACACGAGCACGTTTATGATCTGATGTAAGTTTGTGAGGAATCCAGTGTCAACAAAGCTTCCTGGCTTAAATTTTGGCACAAAATCTTTTTAATTTGTCTCATATTGACCGTTAAGCAGCAACCAATTTCGTCACATGTGATCTGCTGACTTTTTTCAAACAGCCGCCTAACAGTCGCCACATTTCCCTCAATGACCGTAGTTGACAAACGGCCTTCACAATTATCATCATAAAAAGAAGCAGAACCATGATTAAACCACAGTGCTTAAATTTGTTGCTTCAACTCTAAAGATGTTTTGAGGGCTAATACTGCCCTTTTGCGGAGGGAGAGAACTTTTAAAACTGTAAAAAATCATCCCTCTACAAAATTTCCGCGTTAAAACTATTTTTTTCCATTTTTTGACTAAGTTTATCTGCACCTGTTTAAATCTTTCGCATAACCGGTTAATGTGTAGAAATCAATAAATAATTTATTGTTATAAAATTTTTAAAATAAACGTCAATAATTTACGAAAATTTCCTAGTCAAATAATAAAAATCATATGAAAGTTCTACTGAATTAAATTGACATTTTGCTACTCAGTTATTAATTAATCTAAAATAGTACAAAGCTAAAACCTATAATCATACCTATAAAGATAAAATATTAATGAAATCTACAATTGTTACAGTTTCAATCATGGGAGTCTTCCAAATAAAATTTGCTGTTCTTATACTTAATTTCACAGTTGTAACAGATTCATGCCATTGTTCGTGTCATTATTAATATAAATTGTTGTAACAACATATCACTGTTTAAAACGATTCAATGTTTTTGTGTTTCACATCGGATTCGTGGTATGTTTGCTTCAGGCTGGCCGATTGGTCTTCCAGACTCCTTTTTAATCCTTCGATGGTCTGAAGAAGCATCTGAAAATTGAAATAAAAGTAATAAGACCTCCCCTTAAGCAACTAAAAATATATTCTCAAATTCATTTGTGTGGTTAGAAGTATTCTATATTTATTATATGTAACGGAATCGATGACATTTGTTGTTTATATGTTTGAAAATATTTTTTTCTCATGGTGAGTGATAACAATTGCAGTTAATTGTCTCATATATGAATTTGAATTCTTGTCTTGTCTCATGCATGCATATCATGATGTATTTGTATTTATAAAATATGTTTTCACACTACAGATGTAAACTTTCTGAAGAAATCAGGATATATACAACCGTACATACTTAATTTAATTTATTAATAATAAAAAAAGCATAATTTATTTGCAACATACTAGTAAAAAGTTTACCTGCCGCCTAATCAGGGTTAACTGCCTTTGGAATTGTCCCTGCTGTTGGTGCTGCTGTGTCTGCAAGAGATCGGCTTGTTGCCGACTTCTCTCAGCTTCTAGCCTCTCCGCTCTCAGACGAGATACTTTTTCTCGGAGCTCTGCTCGACATTCCTCCGACCCTTGCAGCAACAATAATAGATCTACTTCAATTGTCATGAAGCTCTCACTGCTTATTAATTATGTTACAATATATTATAATACAAACGTCATATTTTAGAAAAAAAAATATGACATTTCAAGAGTCTCACATAAGTATAAATTCTTTCCATATACAAATAACCATTCACCAATTCAGTAATAATAACAAACTGGCAAAAAGAAATAAAATTTGTGGTAATATTCATGCATACCATAATTTGTTAATATCCAAAAAACTCATTTTAAACAATCACCTTCAAAATGATGGAATACCATAAGCTCTATGCAGAGTGGGAATGGTAAAGAGTATTAATTTAAGCAAAACATTTAACAATTTCAATGATATTATAATTCTTATTGATGTCTATACTATCATAATTAAAAAATAAATCCGCAGATCTATAAGCTTCTTATCAACGCATATATGATATGATATCACTTGAGTTTACTCAATTTATTATAAAGAAAGCGTGTTAAATAAATTATTTACCTTGCTCATCATTTGTTGATCCTTCTCCGTCTGACTTCTGCCTTATCAAGTGATGCGGCTCTAACGATTTCTGCAGTCGATCAAAAGTGGCACTACACGAGTACACTTTTCGTTTCACAGGTTCACTCTGGGGACAATACGATGAGTCTGGCACCCTGTGGCCAATGTCTACAGAACGAAATGTGAGCAATGGAGGTCGTTTTTCTTTCGCTTTTATCCGCACTTGGTCTCCATCACCATCTGAAGAGCTCGACGTCCCTCCCACTAAGCTACTACTGTCTCCACTCTGTGAATCCACCTTGAGTGGAGGAGTTCTATCTAAAAAATCCATAGCTTTCGGGATTGGTTTATAAGCTGCAGTATCAAATTTCTTAAAATCAGAGTTTGATTGTTCTTTTTCAGTTGACTCATCACTGTCATCATCGATATGCAGTATTGGAGAGCTCGGTTGAGGAGTTACAGGACGGCAGATTGGAGAAGAACTGTTTACACTACGGCCATTCAGTTGCAGCATGGGTGAGCTTGGCTTACTCCCAATTTTTCTCATGGGACTGGCAGGATTCATGTTTTTTCTCGCCATTCTCGGAGAATTTGGACATTTTGCAATTGAGCGAGTAGTTTCAGGGGCTTTTAAAAACACCGGCTTGGGTACTGGCGGAGAATGAACCAAAAGTTTTTTTGGACTAGAGAAAATATTATTTTCATTCATATTCTGGTTCGCTTCTCTTCTACTGAGTTCTGGGGAATTCATTTGTATGAAATTCGTGATGTGGTTTTTTTTAGGACTGAATCTTGGAGAACAAAGCTTTGGACTACCGGGAACAGACTCAACAGTACGCACTTTGGGAAGCAGATCTATCTCGGCGTTTCTTAGCAGTTCAACTCTTTTATTAGCAGGAGGGTTGTTAAGTGTGCGGCGCGGGGATCCCATTATAGGAGTTCCGGCCTTCATGCTGACTAGAATGTGCTCTGCTTCCAATATTAACTCTTTATACTTCCTGTCTGCTTCTTTATCGGCTTCTATGAGAGCGATTTCTGAATCGAAATTAGCCAGGTAATTTCCTCCAGGAATGGATTGCCTCACTTCGCAGCTGCGCGAAACGTAGCTGACCGAATTAGATCGACGTTTGACAGATTCAATTTGGGAGTCTTCTATTAAAAGAGTTCGCTGGACCGACATCCTAACCGGTGACTGGTGACTGCGCATCTCCATGATATTATCTAAAGGTTTTCTTCGTAAGCTTACTGGAGTGCCTCCGAGACTACGGGATGCGGTAGCAGGATCGCGAGGACGACGACGTCTCGGAGGTGCTCGCGCTTTCCCGCCTCGTTTGGGAGCACTTCCCGCACGCCGTGCTCCGTTCTCTCTGTGCCTGGATAGTTTTCTAGATAATTCATTGGGGAAGTGATAATAGTTAGAATGACCCAAGCGCCTAGGACCCCTTTCAGTATCGCTGAGGTTCAAATCCTGGAAGGAATCCTTATCTATAAAGTCTAAATCTTCGGGGTCTTGCTCGTCGCCGCCGTCCTGGCCTGTATCGGCATCGGTGTCGCCGCAATCTTCGCAGTCAGTCGGATCACTGTCAGAGAGAATGTCAGTTTCTCGTTCATAGACATAGCTCTCGTCGTACTTCCCCATCATCTCGTGTAACGTAAGATCGTCATCGCTCGATCGATGACTTCCGGAGGAACTTGACGACACGGTCATCGCCAGACGACGTGGAGACCATGAAGCAGCTGGAACTCTGAAGCGAGAATTTAATCAATCATGATGTTCTACGTAAATAGATAAAAAAAATGGTATTCTGTCATTCTACATTCCGTTGATCACCAGATTTTACAAAATTATGATCACTGTTTTCCAAGTTAATTTCTTTCTTAGAAGAATATAATAATAATTAACTATTAAGACTTCCATTAACGATTAACGTAAAAAAAATGAGTACTTACGGACTGCGAGTAACTGGACTGGCTTCCTTGCACGATCCCAAAGTGGATTTTTTGGGTTCCCTCGCATGCACAGGGGGCGTTCTTTTGACGGCACCTTCAGACCCGCTTCCTCCAGATCTGAAACCGCCATTTCCACCAGAAGAACAAGTGCTTCCGGACTCCTCACAGGCCCCGGTTTTCCTGCCGAGACTCGAACCGGAGCTCGCCGTTCCGTTGCCGAGCCACGGGTTAGTTCGGATGCGACTTCTCTGTCGAGGTGACGGAGATGCGCTGAGAACGAGGGTCTGCAGAGGAGTGAGCGATGTCGGTTCTTCGATCGGCGGCGGCGCTCTGGGGGGCGGCGGGGGCCTCACGACGTCGCAGGACTCCGATCGTCGATGACCCGGAGGGAAACATCGCTGGAATTAAATTGATCGAACTAATTACGAATACACGGCACTGCCATATAATTGAATTTATACGCCAGAGAAGTTTCGATTGCTTTTGTTTCCCCCTTTTCTCAAAGTTCAGAGTCGGATGCTGCTTCGAATAAACAAAAGGGCTAATTGGTAAAACTTACTCTCAGGGAGTACCTACCCCATACTTTATACTAAGCAAGTAAAAGAATAACAACACTTGAGGTGTGCAGATTTTAATTACTTACTTACGGTCAATGAATTTTTATTTTCATTTTTAATGATATTCATTTACTGGTTAGTTTACAATTAACAGTCGGAAGAGACTTAAGGCATTTTTAACAAATTCAGGCAATTTTGAGTTCAGTAAAATATAAAGTATAAGTTAGCAATGATACTATAACTGAAAATGTGAACTCTAGTTTGTCCTGCAGTAATCAAGAAACATGTAAACAAGGATGTAAAAAACGAAATTACAGTTTCTTACTAAGCAAACAAAGTAAAATTATTCCAAAGAACGTGTATTTTTTATTTAATATCTTCATTTTCATATTATTATTTATATAATATATGCGTGCCTAAGCAGATAAACGCAGTTTTACACTTCTCATTCGTGTTGGGATATTATATTTACTCATTTATTTTTTATTTTTTCTGCTTTTCCTTTTTTCTCAATGTAATGTCATGTCAATTGTGAAAACCCATTTTGGCCTATTTGTATTAAGCTTTTATTCGTTATAGTATAACACAACATTTTCCGAAATAAAAAAATAAATTGAATAACAAAAATAATCATTTATTAATTTTTATGAACAACTGAGCAGTGTATTAATCCTTTTAAAAGATTGCAAAACCCTTAAGTTATACAGGGAAAAATATGGAAATGATTCGCGACTGAATGTTTATTGTCAAAATATTATTATCACTAGCCGATGAAAGTGTCAATGTCTTTCATTATTAAAAGAAAGTTACACAATTACTCAGAGAGCTTTTTTCTGTCATCCCAGCAATGGCTAATGGATATTGAACAATTAGCCATAACTCTGTTTGCGCAGACTTCAAACAAGAGTCGACCACTCTCATAAATTTAATAATGCATCGCACCGCACGTTGGCAACGAAGAACGTACTCGACGAAGGAAAATGAATTTATTTCCACGGAAAATATTTGGATTTTTTTTTTGCTACCGCGCACGTGATGTTTGCATATTAGGTTGTTTCATAATGAAGGGTGAATCCCAGCATAAACTCATTACCTTTGAATTTTACTGTGTATTATATTATATACATATTCGTCTTGTTTGCTGTGAGTTAGTACCACACGAATTTGTGTTACGTAGCCTTTTTGAGGCATTAGATAATCCACAAATGAAAACTCTTTATGAATACAAATACTAATCGTCATTTTACTTGTGCGTTTGAATAAATCATATATATTAAGAATAGTCCACAATATTATGGAAAAGAGATTACGAGAAAATAAAGGCAAAACAAATTGACAAAAAGTGAAATGAAAAAATCACCGTGGCCGAAAGTGGCCAGTAAATAATATACTATTTATTATTTCTGGTGTAAACCATGCGAAGCATACAGATCTCAACGAAATTAATGTCAGATTATTTTGTGCGAGGACTGTTAGTTACTTAGGTAATTATTCGGTGCAGTCGACTCGCAAGCTCGTGAGGTGATCCACTGGGGCATGGTAGTCGAAAATAATGAATTATAACAGATTAATAACTTTGTCAACCATTTCTTAATTCGTATATAATGTTTATTCTTACATTATTTCTGTATTTTGCAATACTCTAATATTAATTTTTAATCGTGTAGAGTGTGATTTAATTCATCCGAATCCGTTTAAACACCGCATTTAAACAATGAGTCCCTTTACTTTATCCTTGTTTCGAGCTATTGAGGGAATAATTATTCTCATTCATAAGATAAGATGACAAAATCTCACCATATTTCTTTTAACTTTATTAATAGTAGCAAAAATATTATTATATCACGTGTTATTACAGGAGGCGTATTAAAGGATTTCTAAAACAGATTTAAATTTGAACCGATTCGCCAGACAATAAATAAACAAATATGTCGATACAGAATACCCGTTGCAACAAAAGTAAAATTTTCAGCGTGTCTGCACTTTCTCTTCTCTGATAAATAGAATTCACAGTATCCATTTGAATATTCGTGCCGAAATTCGCACCTCGCTCGCGAAATGTAAACAAGAATCGGCGCAAAACGCCATTTTGACCGTATAAGCAAACAAAATGGCAGAGAACAGGCTACGGGCTTTAAAATTAGTGCCAATTTGCACAGACTGATTAGTGGAACGCAACCGAGTTTTTTTTCAATGTAAAAAACAACGGTTCAACAGAGTAGACAAAAGAATAATCACGAACAAAAGCAAACAACAAAATATTGCATTGATTAACGTCCATTATTAGCAACATGTAACTTGTTAATCATTTGAAACGTGTGACGATGGCACAACAATATTACATTATAGTTAGTTGTGATTATTTAGCAACAATGTATTGTCAATGGTACTAGAATAACTCCAACTTAATTTGCATAAATATTGAAATATACTAAAAGCTCTTTTTAACTGACGAAAGTTTTAAAACTCTATTTTGAATTGGTATACGAGGTACAGAAAAAGTACAAAAAAAAGTCTTGATTAAATATTTTATATTATTAGTTCTGTATTCTAATTTTTTTAGCGTGACAGCACACCATACAGTCATTCTATTTTATACAAAATAGTTAACTTACAGGCTATTGTTAATTTAAATAATGTTTGATTAACATAAACAATATTAAGAAAAGTGACAAACCTTGGGGACATCTTTCTTCAGCAATGCAGGAGACTTAGAGTCGAGGAGAAACTCGACTTGTTTTGGCGGCTGCGCCTTAGGTAAAGGAGTGGGCACAGGCTGCTGACCCTGAGGAGGCCTCTGTTGAAAATAGTGAGTCCCAGTTCGAATGTTGATGTAGTACTCCGGAGGAAACGACGCACCCGGTGATGTTCCATCAGTCGAGTAACCAGTGGAGTAGGCGCTCTCGGGGGAGGAGAGGGAAGCTCCAGCTGAGGGCGGAACTCCGGGTCTGGTGTTTGTTCCGGTAACGCTGCCTCCGCCCAACATCGCTTCCATACTGCTCCCGGGTCCTCCGCTGGCGCTTCCGCCGCTCGAACTGCTGCAACTCTGAAAAACAAAAATTCAAAAACGAATTATAAAAATGTAAGAGAAATCTCTCTTAATGAAAAATTTACGTACGTGTTAACGTGCTAAAGCCTAAACACGTATTTTAACGGTATAATTATCTGATAAAAAGCATTAAACTTCAAATTATCCAGGTTGGTAAAGAAAAAAAATACTTAACCTAAAAAATATTACCCGAATAATTTCCGCCAAAAAATGATAAAATAACGACTTAAATTTACACAAAAAATATGAAATGTTATCAAACCAAGATACAATTCAACAAAAAATCTCATTTCACCACCGCAGACAGCTACGAGACAAGAAGACGCAATCTTTTTCAATTACAACGACTTTGAAATGTTACCGCACAGGTTATTCACGAATCACTTATTGCAATTCTAAATGAACGAAAGAAGTCTTTTGCACTCTATACTTGACTGAATAATGCTTTTTTTAATGAACTTTCATTAAAAGTTTGACTAAATTCATTGGTAAACATTTTTAATAATACGATTACTCACAAGTCACATTTGACGAACATTACTTATGTCTTACGTTTATGTATGATAACTGGGCGAGATAAAACATTCAACAGTCCTTCGCATACATATTTTGTTGCTTAATATGTTTAGTATCACGTCATAATTGCTGTAGTGGTTATATAATATTATACTGTGACGAGAAGAAGGTTTTAATCTACAACTCTAAGACGGAAACCAAGTGTTTGTTTATTTATGACTTTTTTCACTTTTGGCCACGCGGATTGTACAGGGAGTAAGGTATATTACACACTTCCTAATGGAGCAATTTTTCAGTCTACGACGTAAGTAAGTTGACGAATATAGTCTTGTGGAAAATCTGTTTTTTTTCAACCCCTTTAATTGAGCTCATTTTTCTACAGCGATATTTAAAAAAGAAATCGCCAGTATTTTGTTCATATCCATTTTAATGTACTTCGAAAATATTATAATATTAATGAGGTGATATATATATTGTTTTCCAATTTTGGAGACTCACATTTCTTACGTGACTCAGGGTTTTTTGTTTTGAGGTGATAAAAAAAACAACGTGTAGTTTTTGTTTTGGTTTATATATTTAACGTTTTATTAAACAGAGCCTAACCTGACCTAACCCTTTCTTCATGGTGAAGGGCAGGCGGTCATTAATCATGATTAAAAGTACTATATTTATAACTAGCTGATCAGTACCCGGCGTTGCCCGGGTCCCTTTTTGTTTCG
>JAGVSQ010005202.1:0-18075 GCA_022683975.1 Rhyacophila evoluta
CCTGAAGATGCCGAAAGGCGAAACCCGGGTCGCCAACAGTGATCTCACATATGGATGTTTACCAGTTTTAAATAATTCAGAATTTTAACCATGAATTAAAAATAATGTATACATTGTAGAAATGTTGTCATTTTATTCTTTTAATTAATCTATCCGGGCTTGAATCAATATATAACATGGTAAGCTATTCGTTTTCTTAAATCTTTAATAAAATATAATGTTATCTATATATACACACATATATACGTATTATGCTACAGGGAATACAAAATTCAAATAAATGTGTCATTTATAAGCTTTAAAGCCGTGTGATGATGAATTAATAAAGAAGGAATATTTTTAGATTGCTCGTTTTAAGACATGTGCTTGGAATAAAAAGCATTTTGGACAAATGGACCTTTATTGAGTCAATCAATGTCACACATGTCTCACAAATCAAGTGTTCATAAGATGTAAGGTATCTGAATAAGTTATCAAATTACAATTCCATATGATGTTTTATTTTTAAAGTAGTCGTCAAAGGGAATCGTGTATAAGACACTGTCTTTTTTATTAGTAAGGCAGTATTACAGTGTAAAAATTTAGTAAGTAATCAATATAAATAAAGTTTGTGTTCAAAGTTGCTAAAACTTAGCAGAACGTTTATGCTAAAAGCGATCAAAACGTAATCTTTTCTAACGTGATGTGGCGTGGCGGGATCACATACCAATATTCAAATTAGTCTTTCAACGAGGCGCTACGATAATTAAAGGTTATTATATTTTTGTAACAAAAGACTCATAAATCTCAGAAATCGTTTCCTTTTCACCCCCGAAAAAGTTTGTTCTCCCTAAAATAGAAATGTGTTTTTAATGTGGTGGATGTCGAGGCGGTGAGGGTGTTATCATCGGCTTATTATATATTATCATCCGCTGTGAAACGCTGACGTGAAAATTATTTCACCGTATTTTAAAAACAACTTTGTGTTACACAAAGTGCCTATAAATTGATTCTTTAACACGAAAATGAAAATATGAAAAATTAAATTAAGTAAACATTTTTTCCGTTTTTATATATCATTGAAACTGATTTATTATTATTAAACTGAAAATACCTATAAAATACCGAAAAAAATTGAAAAAACTTCACCATACACACATCCTGTCTTTGAACTTGGTTTTAATTAAATATATACATCCCGGAACCACATATCAAGAAGCTTACGTCTTCTAAAGCAGTGCTTCCCAAATTAGGGGCCGCGAAAATATTCAATACTAAGTACAAATATTCATTTATGAATATTTTTCCACATAATATATTTAGGGAATGTATATATTTAAGTCTGTTAAATAATAACACATATGAACACATATTTATATACACCAAGAAGATGATGTAAGCGCATGCGCAAAAATCTTTTTTGGGGGGGGATTAATTCTTTCAGATTTAGGGGGCCGTGACATGAAAGTAACTGGGAAGCACTGTTCTAAAGTATACTTTTTTATTTGACGAAAAAGTTTGGTTGGTTAACAATAATCTTTTTATCCCATGTTCGCTCTCTAAGTGGAGCATACCACGTACACCTAAAAGAATCCTTGTCACCTGCCAGTGTTTTAGCGTCCTTCAGGTCATGCATCCCGTAACTTTGCCGAATAGATTCTATAGATTATATTTAGCAGCTTTCCGGGACGCCGGCGACCGGTTGGCTTAAAGAATAAGCAGGTCAGGTTCAGAATTTCTTGAGGTATCCACAATATGTAGCCGAACAATAATTAGAGCAAAAAAAAAAAATTATCAACATTCTCAAACGATCAAGGCCATGTCTGAAGTCTACGTATGATTTATACACTTTATCAACGTATTTTGATAAAGGATCAGAAAATGTGGAATATATATTTTAAAAATCTGATAAATAATTATCTCGACGAATTCTTTTTACGAGAATTAATTGACAGTAAAATAAGAAAGCTTATTGGTAATTTTATGTTGCACATTTGATTAATTAATGAGATTTAAGCAGCAACAAGTTTCAAACACTCAACCACTGGTAATAAGGCGCAAGTAACTATCAACCGTTCACCGTAGACATCTATTATGGTAATCAATTTAAGTTGAAATAATAAGAAAAATACGAAACTACTAAAGGCCTACAGTGTGTATTTTATAAAACTTTAAAAAAAATATTTTAATAGTGCATTATTTCAATATGAAATTAAACTTTATTTCATTTAAAGATTTAATCTAAGTGCTTTGGATGATTTTGGCAAAATGTTAAAGAATAATTTATTGAATGTATCATTAAATTTTTAAGTTGTAGAACATTTTCAACACACTTCAACGTTTTCTGCAAAACACAAGTTTACATAGTTCATAGTAGATATTTCCTTTTAATGAAATGAAGTTATTGTTGTTTCTTAGATCATGTGTTATCCATAGTGGTGGATTAAAAACATTTGTCCACTAAGCTAAAAGAAAGTAATGTAAATAAAATGGAAATTAGGTCAAATTTAACCATGATCTCTTTAGTGAATTGAAATTTGGAGTATTTTCGACTAATTCCCATTCATACATAACACAAAATACCTAAAGCGCCAATTCGGTCCGTTTTGCTTAACTCAGCCCATTTATGAAATACTTTGTCGAATTACAACGAAATATTTTAACAAGAGTTTTGGGTCTTATTATTTCAACAAATAAAAGTGAAAGTTTTGTGATATTGTATCGACAAAAATCACTGAGTCAAATAAAATTCAAAAAAGCCAGCGAACGTCATTTCCTCGTCGCTTTTGATCGGAAATGAAAACATACCGGACAATTTTCCATGTTTGTTTTTCACTTTTTAATTTTGCAGAATGTGTGGCTTATTTTTAACATCAAATATAAAAAAAATCGATTTATTTGGTAAACGTGCATCGCGTATTAGTGTTAATTTATTCTCTAGGAAATTATTGAAAAGGCACGAGGTCGGAAAGATAAATACTTACCATTTTAAATGTAATATATTATATTTTACGATAAAATAATCTCAATGATTCTTTAAATAACTTAATATGTATAAGAATTTAATTCTACTAGTGTAAATGCTATTCTGCAAAGAATCGGGAAGTTATTTAAGAAATAAAAAAATATATATTTTTAAAACTGGACACTGAAGACTGCATAGACCGACGAAAGTAAATACTTTAGATGAAGGTTTCAGTATATTTATGGCTTTATTCTTAATTGTAAATGTGAACTAAATATTACTATAGTATATTTAATTCTACCTCATTATATGTAGTGTATAATTCATTCTATGAAATCGCAATCGAAAGATACCATCATAAAGTGCGCACTTTATAAAAGAAATGTGATCATAATTTTGTTAATAAAATATTACCTTCATTATAATGAGTGGCTTCTCTTTATGAAGCAAAATATGCCCATTAAATAATGTGCTTTCTAGAAACATATCGATATGAAGTGAACACTCGTTCATTATGATGTAGGTGTTTTCGAATTTAACATTCTAAACCAACAACTCCATCAAGCCTCCATCAACTTTTCTCGTTAGTTTTATTTTGATTTACAATTCATATGATAGCCAAAGGTAACTCCCAGACTGCATTGACTATGTCACCTCAGTATCTCTATGGAAGCCGCTATATCTTTAGTTTCATGTATTGTCGCTTAAGATTAACCCATGTTTGAGGTGTGGATTATTTTTATTATAGATTTGTTTACATTATAAATCAACTACGGAGAGAGAAAAGAATGTAACTCTAAATTATATCAAAAAACCTTCTGTGATAATCATAAAGTATACAGCTTAATACAGGTTCTATCAAAAGGCTGTAATCTGCAAATTCCAAATCAATATCTAAATTTAACTCTTAAGATTGAAAAAAGAAGGGCCTGTCAATTTTACGACTAGGAAAAAAGACTTCTACCACATTAATTGTATTAGTTTTTCTCAAAAAACTAATTACATTATTACGAGACTGGCTCAACAAAACACTAGTTTAAGTCTGCTGACACTATAAGGTTGTGTTTATTTAAAATTTTAACTTTGGCTCAAAATAATTAGACATACGATTTAAGTGCCTCCATAAAAAAAAACCTGTGTGGGTTACATCCTTTTTCTTTAAGCCGTCGATATAATATGAAATAGTTTTGTACAAAATAATGTTTTTTTTTTTAATTGATTAAGAATTTTCATCGGAAAATATATTGATAATCTGACAATCATAAATCAATTCAAATACTGCCCACAATAAACTTGCATTTAATTATTATGTCAATATTTATCAAACAAAAACATATAAAATGTGTATATGTTACGATTTTTTGCTCCATAAGTTGAACATATGGATATGGATCCATACAGGTGAAAATATCGATTTCAATAGTAGAATTAATAGATCTCCGAAATATGAAGAAAATACATCTGCACATATTATTTATTACAAGAAATGGTTTTTAACAATTTTCCTAATCTTAACAACCAGCAGATGTAGGAATAAAACCCACACTCCTCGGATGCCTGGTGCGCACGCTAGCATCTCGTTTACCGGAGAGACTTTATTCTATTTATATTATGAAAAATATATCACAAAAAATGGTAGATACTATTTTATTTTTAACCATTACCGTTCATCCATAGATATGAACTATTTTAAGCCGTAAAATATAACATTCTAACACAGTAATTCGATAGTAATGATGTCAATATATTCATGTATCATCAAATATCTAAAAATGTATCTAAATGTATACTGATTTTTTTATTGACATCTCTTTGCATAGTTTATTCCATCTATTTTTAAAAAAATACTACAAGAAGACATTTTATACGAAGATATAAATCGCATTGACAGTTAAAAACACTTAGCGTGATAGAATATTATAAATAACTTTACTTTACACGTCAACTCAGCTGGTTGATAAAATTATGACAACTGCAAAAGTGTACGAGAAAAATATGTTTTATAACAGACATTGTAGTGAACCAAACACGAAATAGATCTATAGCATATAAAGATTTTGTTTGTAGACTTTACGTTACATTACTATCTGTGAGATAAGTTGTGACGTTGGTTTTTATTCTTGCACAAACACAATGCAATCTTTAAAAGCAGGTGGAAGAAAGCTCAAACTTGCAGGCTTTGACTAATGTACTTTACAGTTATGAAAATACATCTAGTTAAACGCGAGCAAAGAAATTCTCGCTGTAAAATGTTTTATTTCCTTTTCAACGAGGGTATTAAAAATGTTGGTAATTCACGTTTATGCAGCCATGTTTTTTTTTGTTCTTTGCAAATATTAATACAGCAAATGGAAAGCGCATACAATTACTACTAAAGCGAAACGTGTTGACATGAAATTTTGCATAATAATTTCAATGGAATTTATAACCTTCTATTCAATGTGTATCCTTTTGTGAAACAAGTATTCGCATACATAATACTATGTGTTGTCACTATCACTTGGAGTCTATTTACAGTTTTGGCAAACAACTCCTTTTAACACTATTTTTGATAGTAAAAATTATTATAACTGTTAATTGTTCATTCAATTCAATTAAGTGATTATCATTATAATTATATTATAATTATATTATAATTGCTCAAATCATTAGACATTTAGTCCTGCATTTCCTAATTTAAAAAATTTAAGAGATTTTAAAATCGAACTCGCAATATCCGTCTCCAGCGAACGCTAGCCTCTCAGCTACCAGAGAGAATGAATTAATCATTTATATTCCTGTAAAAGATCGAAAGCCAAAAAATCTATTACTATCCAATAGTTTTTGTTAAGATTTCGTTTTATAACGTTAATATAATGTATTTACGCATAAACTAGCTATAACACGTGCTACAGATACTTCCAAAAAGCTTGAATTATTTTTTCACTTCTTTTGTTCAACGGAATTGTATTATAGATATTGGTGAGTAATAATACTTCCCGATTATATTCGGTGATGTTTAGAGATGCTGGTAAAAACCGGGAGAAGGAGAAGTGGCTAAAGTAAAAGAAAATACATGCACCAAGTGGTAGACATACGTTCTACATAATGATCAAATATAGACGAAAGAAAATAATTAAATGAGCAGCATAAAATTAATTTTACGATATACAGTAATTATTAATGCAGCTTTGATTATTCGTGCTGCTAGAATTTGAATGCCGCCTTCATTGTAAATAAAATACGAAAGCTTATTATTATTTTTGACAAAACCGTGAAAGCTCAATAATTTGTAATGAATGACAGAAATTCTCAGAATTGAAACAAGTTTTACGTCGAATTAAATTTTACACCTGGCGCGTGGGACAATTTTTGCACAGGATGATTTTAAAGAAGGAAGAAAACATTTGAATTTAGCATTTATCAACGAGAACCAAAAACGATTTGACTGCTAATAGATTAATTAATATATGTAGTGAAAATATGTCAAAACCACTGGTAATGCAAAATGTGGAGATTCATATACAGCTGATTGCCAATAGAAATATTCGCTTAATGGGACTAAAATGATCTATTTCCAACTTTTCCCCACTGAGCGAAATATACTGTACTCAATTTTGGTAGTGAGCGATTTATGTTTATACATTTTACCCATGATGTAATTCATGTCAGATATAGATCTGCATCACGTGAAGCTTAAACTCAAGCACAATGATTACGTAATTGACTAGATTATAAACAAAATAAAACATACGGGTGCATAAGCTTTGACTTGAACTGAATAGATCCACCCACCCTGTTTGTCTTCATATTTAAATGAATTATCAATTTTTACATGTTGGCCAATAAATCTCCCTCAAACTGATAACTCATCAGTAATTATACAAGTTGTTTCATTTATATTTTTCGTCCTATCTGTATGAATTACGCTCACATATATAATATACGATATTATTGTAAAGAATTGTTGCTGCCCAAAATTGTTGGATTTAAAGATAAATAAACTCAAGATTTGATTCTCATGGATGAGATAATTGTTTGATAACTGATTCTCATGAAATTATTACACAATCAATCACACATCTTTACGTTGCATGAATTCATATACACTCTCCAAAGTAGACAACTTTTGATAATGAAGATCTATATGCTCCACTCTGGGGGTGGACATGCTTAAAAATAGCGAGAACTACTAAATTATGTCAATAATCTGAAAAATATTTTTACAGTTTTACCAACCACGTGTGATCTGGTTTTTACCGTATATATAAAATAATATTGTATTATAGTGACAGATATTTATTCAGCCTGTATATACAATGACGAAGTTTCGCCCAAGATTTTGTATATTATTCTGATTAAGGAAAACTTTTTAATGGGATGTTTTTGAGCAGTCTAATTCTTTAAATATGATAATTCTTGCTGGCGGCACACTCGGTGGTCTAGTGGTCGAAGTGCCAGCGCTGACACCCGGTCATAATTATTCAGATCCCGCCGACGCGGACACGCGGGACTGTGCCGCCATTACTAGCATATTTCACTGTTACTTATTCCTTTTACTCGGTATTGTATATTTATATATCGGTTATTTGATATACAGAGTAATACTCGCTATGCTAAACTTCATTCGAGTCCTTAAAATAAATATGATAAAGTATTCTGACCCAATAAAAGAATACCAATAAGTGATTAACGAACATGAAATTTTATATCAATAGCATTTAAATTGACTGTTATGTTAAACACAAGAGCTACAATTTTGCGTGAGTAAAGTCTTCATTATTAGTAAAGTTTTCTATTTCTTGACTTTAAAGCTTTTTTCCCTGTTTCATATAACCTAGCCATCTCATTTTGGGCTTTTTAGCAATTTTTATATTTTCTAGTAAGCTTTTTGATTGAGTTTAATGTTCCACATTATTTTTAAATGTTCTTTTCCGCGTAGTTTTTTATTGTTATATTCTTAAAGTGTAAACTTTCTGATTGTATTGTTGACTTGTTTTAGCTGTTATTTGTCATTTCGTGTTAAATGGCCGTGGAATGTGATTGGTAGTAATTTATTGTAAAAAATCTAATGCTGAAATAATGATTAATTTTTTTCTAAATATTTTACTTAAATATTTGTTGAAATTTTGGCAAAATAATATCGTGAGCAATTTTGGACATGGCTGTTTTTTGATGAACATAATAGCCGCTATTAGGGCACTGAATAACCTAAATTGTTCCACCAACGACTAGCAATACACTGTAGAGTGACTAAGATTTTTTTGCGGGAAACCTTTCCATCGGACTGGAACATAAAACGCACCGGATATCTTGATTATTAAGCAAGTTGCCAAAAATATCTTTCTTCCGAAGATTTATAACATTTTTTATATTTTTTATTAAATATTCTGCACCATAGGATAATAAAGACGAATTTTGTATTATTATAATTTGTTTTTTTCTTCTATGAGCTACAGTGATGATAGAACATTAAATATTAATCATTTAGTAAACGTTATAATATAAATAATATTTCGTTGTATGAAAATCTACTATCACTAAATTAGCGTACTAATATTTTATATTATTTTCATTTCATGTATTGCCTTTCAGCTTCTTTTAATGTTTAAAGTTTTCATTTAAATATGGGGAGTACTGTATATATTATAATATATGTTCATGATGTAGTTCTAGTTTGACTTTATAACAGCTATAATACTAGCTAGTAAAAAAGATTATCTTCAGTTAGACCAACTAACTTAAAAATAAGATAAATAAATTTAATATGATTATTTGAAAATTTTGATCAATGCTTTATACAAGTGAAAATTGTTTTCTGTATTGAATTCAATTTATGGTGCTGATATTTTCATAAATCGTCCAAGTAGCTGTCCTATGTAAACGAATAAAGAAAAGTATCCTTTAGCTACTTTTAAATAAAGGATTTAAATAATTTTGTGCAAGAGAATAAAAGATATTTCTTCCGAGGAAGATGTAGGTACAGTTAGAAGCTCATTGATATGCGGGATGTATAAAATTCAAATGAAATCTTCAGAATATTATTAATTGCAGACGTTTTTCGGAAAACGCCTTTTCTTTGATATTTTCAATTCAAATTAATGCTTAAAATATAAATTTCACTTACTTAAGTATTATTTTAGAATATTAAAAAATGGTTCTATTATCGTAAGTTTTTTGCGAGCGTACCGCGGTGTGCTTTTTTCTTTACAAAAAAATTAAAAATAGAATAAAAATCACCCGAGACTTTATCGTCACTATTAACCGCTGTAGACTACTATAAATAAGATGGTAGAATTTTTGGCATGTGTTGGGACTGTAGACAGTATGGTGTTTGAATGTGGAATGATAAATGAAGATATCAATCACATTGTTTGGCAGTGTCGTTTTAATGAAACTCAAAGATTGGGCCTATTAAAAAGTTTGTTCAGACTTAAATTTCAACTGCCTCTTTTGATGAAAGCTTTGTTACGTTTCCACGTATTGCTTCATGTACGAAGGTTTTTAAAGTTCCAAGCAAATGTGAACTTAAGATTTAAATATTAATGTAAATTATCTACATACTAATTATGTAAATTGTATAATTTTGTTAAGATGTATCAACTGTTTAGCGGAAATAAACATTTTATAAGGTTTCAGCTGTCTTCAATTAAAAAACAAAAAGTCCAGGCGCCAGAAAAAACAATTCTACTAAAATTAAACATTCCCGCTCCAAATCTAGTTCATACAAATCAGCACAGCTTAAAGACTCTTGAAAAATTATTTTCATATTTATTTACTTAGCCATTTGGTTTTAAAGGTGTATCAAATTTTTTTTTATTTAGCTTAGATGTAATGCTGAATTTTAACAAACTGAAGTGATCTAAAAATAAAAATACTCTCTGAAAGCATTTTCAAATTATTTTTTATCAAATAAATTTAAGGAGTTGCTTGTAAAATTGTATGTGAAAAAAAACATTACCATTTTTAAGCTTTCCAATACCTTTGATTATATATAACAGTAAACATGATAGCACGCACAATTCAACCAGTCAATTATTGAACCGCTTCTATTTTCGTATTTTGGAGTCGGAGGTTGCAGGCTTGAATCCCACAGCTGCTAGATTTTGAAAAATCCAAAGATGCAGGACTTTTTGTATGATACATCAAGCAAATGATTAGCAATAAATCATTCTGAAAGATACCAATATAAATGACGTCACATGTAAGATAATTATAAATGAAACTAAACTCTCTGAAGTTATAATAACTATGTCAATATTTGTATAATACTAATAATAATGAAGTTAACAGTTGCTTAACAACTTAGTCAAATTACTAACAAGTTTATCTCCTTCTTAGGTCTTCTTTCTAAAATTTTTTTTTTATCAAGTCCATTTACTAGATCACATCATAATAAAGTTCCATTACTTATTTATACATTTAAGAGCACCTTAAATATACATATAATAAACTGTATATATTTATCACTTTTATGTATCCTTCGTAAACTTTCATAATTCCATTGGCGTACTAGCGGCGGCGCCTGTTGATTGTAAAGGCATTTAAGGGATGCTGTAAGCTATTTAGGTGTTAGAAGGGGAAAAGTAGCGTAAAAGACGATATCTACCCCCCTCTCTACACATGTCGTACGCCCGGGATAAGCGGACAATTTGGACGCCTTATTGTGTCTTACAAGCAAGTGTTTCCCAAACGTTGACGATTAAATTTAATGGATACTTAAAAAAATAATTCAGTTAAATCGTATGAGAAAAGGCTAACCATAATGTTTCCAGCTAATAAGGCGGTTTCGAAGTCTGTAATGTACTCTAACTGTCAATGTAAACAATCAAAACAGGAGCAAACTTGTTTTTTCAGAAATTAAAGCTTATTTTGGGTTTTCGTGATAGAGATATATTTGTATTTATTGAATAGTATCGCATATTTTTTACGTGTGCAAATATGATTCATGGAATTATAATTAAAATATTTCAACCTATCATCACAATATATTATCATGTAAATATTAATCAGACTCAACGAAAATAAATGTTTTTTCAAAAAATTAGGCATAACTTTGCTAATGTGATATCTACAAAACATCTGTTTATTCCGTAGAATAGAAAAAAAAATATTACATGATCTACTTGTGATACAATAGACATGAAAAATATTTTATTTTTCGATTTGTATTAAATTTCTGTATTTTTTTCAAGACGTCATATTCTCCATTCATATTTACTTTTCATTTAATCTTATTCGTCAATTTGTGTGTCGTGTATTTTGATAAAACTTTTATTACAAAAATAAACACTTATTTGTAAATAATTTCGTGCATCGTAAGGCGACAATTATGTATATATTTATGCAAATTATAGTTTTGTAAAATTTCGACACACGACCCAGGTGTTTAGAACGTATCTCTGTCGTATGTTGAGGAATACCTATATACTGGGTTTTAGATTTTTCGTTGATATGAATATAATGATCTATACTATTTACTAAAATATAATATGTAACTATTACATGGCATATTTACCAAAGTTACATATTGCTATTCAATGGAAAAGTATATGCTAGATACAATAAACTATTTCACACTTTGAGAAACATCGTCTTCATCTTTTACGCACGGGGCATGTTAACTTCATCGTATAATAAAATAACTATCTTCTTTCCTCTCTATAAAAAAATTCACATATTTTATTATTATTATGCATTATCTAACATTGGTTGTCAACTTTTTAGCTTTATGGCATTTAATTATAAAACTAACATAAATTTTAATGAATATTTTTGCTTATATAGTTTAGGTATAAAGATTTACATAAGCTACACATTAATGGATTATATTTGGCAAAGATTTACTATGGACTGATCACTCAGTATGGTTTGAAGTAACTACTCGTTTTAAGCCATAAATCTTAAGTGTTAAACCATTTGCAAGAAACCAAATTTCAACGACCTCTTATTTATTTTCTGAATATTTTTTTAATCTATGGAAACAAAACAAAACTCAGGACTCATAAAAAAAAACTTAAGCCGCATTGACAAAAATCTTGTTTGTTTTTTAAATCCTTAACAATATTCGTTGAATTTTTTACTCTTTGGTGACGTCAACCTGTGTTCACATGAATTATATTTAAGTACAAGTACACGTTGAAATAACGAATAGTTTTGGTAATAGTAAGATATGATCAATTGATAAAATTAAAATGATACTAACGTTTCATATTTTTAATTATTATTAAAGAATATAATTTAAATACCGAGAACAACAGACTGAATGACGAATTTTTGACAATGATAAGGAAACCGATGCTTAGTAATACTCTCCAATATTGTAGTAAAAGCATGAAGTAATCTAGTTAGTGTATATATCATCGTATTACTGGCAAAAGACGTTAAAGTGAAAAAATGAGCTTTGAGATAATCGAGTTTTAGTGTTTGAGTATTTCTGTTAAATAGATTTTACGATAATTTCATAAAGTATAATCATTATACATTAAACACTTGTCGTAAAATCTATTTAACAGAGAGCCTCTAACATTAAAACTCAATTATTTAAAAACTCACTTTTTCACTTTAACGTCTTTTGCCAGTAATACGACGATATACATGTATAAATAACATACATTTTATTTTAAATGCTGAAGATATCAAGGCGATTACAATGTATGACACAAAAAATAATTAAAAATATATAAATTTCTTGATAGAACCAAAGCAAATAAAAGTATGTAATAGTAAAAAAAATAGAATTATGAGAAAGACATAAAAAGTAAAAAGACCCACCGAGAGAGATTAATTTATAAACTAATTAATATCCATCTTAATTCATTCTCAATAAGACAAAAAATGTTAATACACAAAACGAATTCATCAAAAATTACCATTGTAATTCACATCATAGCTGGGAAGTTAGTTCTATAATTTGTAATTTAAAAAAACAGTTCATTTTCTCAATTCTTTAGGTAGTTAAAAGCACAAACCATTATACTCAAGGATGGCAGAATTTTCGATTGCACCACGTTAAAATTGTTGTTTTGTGTGTAAATTTTTATGGTGGCTTAACATTTTTAAAACAATGGTATATAGATGAAATTATAAAGACATTAAAATGTCAGCACGTCAAAACGATTTTATTATTAGTTAAAAATTTGTTTATGTAAAAATAATTTTGCTATCAATGTAAGCCGTACAAACCATAAATTAAAGTCAATTTACTAAAACAATATTTCACTTGTATGTTTGTGTGTAGTATGATTTTTACAATAATCGAGAAGAATAAATGAAACCGTACAGCTCAAAGTAATTGTATGTTGATATTAATGAAAAGAATTAGCATATAAAGCACTCCATTAGAGCATGCACCCTATGTTTGTGAGACCACAGCAATAAAACTCAAGCAGTCTCGCGTGACTGTTTTTCCATACTATATAACGACATAAAAATACATTTAGATGATAATGTTTCAAGAAAGTATACTGAAACATGAATTTAAAAACATTTTTTCAATATAAAGGAAATTATAATTTTTTTTATATTTGTTTGTTTTTTAAGTCCAATAACATTATGAAAAATAAGAGTCATGAAACGTTTTTCCGATATGTATAAAAAAATCTTTATTTAATCCCATAAACTAATCACAGTGTACGGTATATATTTTATGGCCTTGAGATTCTCCACTTCTTTCTCGAGTACTTTGTAGATGCACGAAGTTAGGTCAAAAAATAGTCTGGTATGGTTGTGATAGTACAATTCATATATCTCTTAGAATGAGAGTATAATTATTTAATACAATATCATAGTTCATAGTAGAATACATGATTTCATTTATTTTGATCACCCATATGATGGCAATGGATGGAATTTCGGTTAAAATGGACAGTGCTAATTGCTCACACAAATGGTAAACGGAGATTTCTTTATGTAATTAAGAACATCTAGAAGCTCAGATAATTACATTGTATTTTAAAATATAAATAGCGACACTAAATACACCTAGGAAGCGGACGGAGCGCCCTCCTGTTACCTTAAAAGTCATGCAGTGGCGCTGAAACTGGCTACGGCAAGTACTTTGGATGCCTCCAGAAGAACTGAAGCCTGTCTGTCTGTTCTTCCGAATTCCAGCGTAATGGGAGACCGGCAGATACCATCCATAGGATGTACTCGGCGGAACTGAGGTATGCTGGCATGACCTAGAAGAATGCAAAATGGCTAGTGGGTGACAAGGATTCCTGGAGACGCCACATGGCAGTCATATGCTCCATATATATGGAACGAATATTGCAGAAGAAGACACATAAATAAAATTAATTTCATCTATAAATTTAAGAATAATATGCTATAAATAGTAAACAAGTGACTATAAATTATTGATGTGTGATGATTTATTTATTTTAAATGAACTGAAATGTGTTATATATGGTATCTGCATGTTTCATAGAATTCGTATTAAAATATATATTGCTATGATCAAAATGACTTTTGTTGAATGATATTTATTCTCTAAAGGTTATGTTAGGTTAGGTTTATTGCTTAGTACTCTATTATGCAAAACTAAGGTAAAATTACTTTGATCAACTTAAATAATGCGTATTTTATATTATTATTCTTACGCATTTATTGATACACTAAAAGTATATATCTCTTTTATCATTCTCGAATTCTCTAACAAAGTGACGTATCGTATGTAGACTTATATGTGGAATTGGAAGGAAGAGATAAGATGTAACATCATGAATGCTCGTGACTAGAAACCAAATACACTGTTAATTTTACTGCAAGAAAAACGTTCTACATTTAACCGGCTATGAAGTCGTTTGGAGGAAAACTCAATCAACCTTCACTCAATGCTAATGGAAGTTTTATCTCTTACGCAATCGCCAAAGTGTTTTTTAACAAATCACTTTACAGATTGCCCCAAAAAACTGTGACTCTTCACTTTACCTTTTTTTAATACAAAACCCCTAAAATTTCCCATGAAACACAAGATAACGAAATATAAATACACGCGGAAGGGATACTGAGACTTTTATGAATGTCATAAAATCTTCTTTTTATTGAACTTCGGCATATTTAGCAAGAGTGAGACTGGCGTTAAAAGCTGGGACTAGTTCGCGATAAAATTTACCCGTCTTTAAATTTAAGTTCAAGACCTCTGGCTTCAAAAGAGGCAAGATTGGCAAAACGTGACGGGAATTTTTCATAAATAGGATGAAAGCATTTCGGTTTAAAATATTGTTTTTGGCCTAAACGCCCTGAACTGTAGTTAAATGGCGAATTTTAAATGTGATCATAGAATTTGCTGATTCGACAATACATTTTTACGTGAAACGTCAAACGAATATTCCCGTATACGTATGTGTTGTATTTACGAAAATAAAAACAATACTTTTTACGGCTTATAAAACAAATAATTAAAAAGCTCCAAAATGTTTCGAGTTAAGCTGAAAAAGCTCATTAAATTATTGTACTTTTTTCTGTTTTTATATTCCACAATATACATACATTTATTTTTATAGATTTATAGAATATTTTATCGAAAAAAAAAGTAATTCACCAACGATGGAAAACAGAAATGTACATATTTTTTTGATTATTGCTTTTATTTGATTCGTATGTAAAAAAACTGATGACATATCAGTGAAAATCCACGAAAAGATACAGTTAGAAAATTATAATAAGGATAGAATTTAAAAAAGCAACCCGTTTGCAAAGAATGCGTAAAAAATCAGTAATATTTTCAATGCTGAAGTGGTGATTAAAGTGAACTTTATTTGGTTATCTCAATACACTATATCAAATAATTGGGCTTTTTAAGCGCACCAAACCCTTTTAAACGGGTCACTTTGGTATTGCCTTGACAATTTTTGAGAGTATTTTCATATCTCAGTAGATAGATAGGAGATTTTTAGGTTAGTTAAATTATTAATTAAGCCGATGAGCTATTGTGATTTGATTCATACCAAGGATAAATTGATTATTTGGTTGTTTTATCTAGATTTGAATCATCATTCTTCTTCTTTTTCTGCCATATCCTCTATCTATATGGAGCATATGCAGCATTATACTGCGATGAATTAAGTTTTTGTTAACAAGGCATGCTATAAACAAGGCTTTAATTAAATTCAATGAAGCTGCCCTCGAGATATTTCTGTCACTTTGATGAGCATCTTACTTTTATTACGCCTCGGTGGAGATGTCGTGGGTGGTAGAGGAAAAATATATAAATAATAAAAGCTAAAGAGAGCTTTACTTGAATGTAAAGATACTAAAATTGTAATACCAAACAATATGATTGCAAAGTCTGTGAAGTATACAAAATGAATCAGGCGGTCATTAATCATTCATTTAAATTGAAATAATTAAATCACTGTTGGATTAATTTATTAATAAAGTTACGATGTGACGACGGTGCTTAGTACAGAGTATAAGTGAACTTCCGCTTTCACGATTTCAGTCAAATGAAAACTTTCATGTTGGTTATATTATTATTATGCCCGGGTGAAATACAACCTGAAACCCGCCCTTTAATCTTACAGACATTAGTAAATTGTTTCTTGTAAAACTGGGAAACGGTTCTCCATGACTGCTTTGTTTGTAATATTATAGAAATTACCACAGTAAAAACATGATCGATATTTTAATGTTAAAATTTAAAGCTTTTTTCAAAAGTTTTATAAATTCCAATTAATACTTTGGAGAAAAGTTTGAAATGTCAGACTAAAAATTGATGTAAATAGATCGTTTTTATTTTCAATTGGAATTAAAACACAAATATAATATTACATGCATAAATATGATAAATATTTTACATGTCATATATAATTGTCTCCCTGATAGCCAAGAGTATAGCGTCCGCGCTTTGGATCTGGAGATTACGGGTTCGATTCCCACAACTACTAAATTTTCAAAATTCAAAGTTAGACGACAAAATGTACTATATGTTGAATAATAATTGGATGGTAGTCGATTCTAGTGGAGAATAATATATTGAAATACGTATTAATAATGCGGAGATCTATATATTATACTTCATTTACTGAAATTGTTTTATTTATAAAGTTTAGATCCATATGGTCCACATTTAAAACTAACTTTTAATAATGAATTCAATACAATTACAAAAAAGGTTATATGATAAACATCTTTACGTCTCGCTGGTAGTCAAGAGGTAAACGCACGCCTCACACCAGTCTGTGTGAGTATAAATCCCACAGATAGCCAAAGGGTTAAGTGATTGGCTGGCAATTGATTCTTGTGAAAAATCTATCGAAATAGATTTGGTGTTTCCAAATTCGACCTATTTACTTTGTGAAGACTTGTATGCCTCAATTTTGAAGCTAATAATAAATATTTTATTGAAATTAATAATACCTAAAAAAAGCTTGATTATCATTAAGCTTCATGCTTTATGCTTTTAAAATAACCTAAGCGTGAATTATATATTGAAATGTCATAATAAGTCAATTGTTTGATAATAAATTGATATTGAGTATAGTTTGATTTCATGGTTTATTAAAGCTCTAAATGATTGAAATTGAATACGAGTCAACAAAACGAAAGGTTCTACTCGAAGGAAAAGTATTTGAAGTTGAAATACATCCATTCGCAATCTAGTTCAATTGAGTTAACTTTTTCATGAATTGAATTACTCTCTCATTAAAAAAAACTTTATGAAAATAATTCTTTCATGAAAAACTTCAACTTTTCTGAGTTTATGTCAAATTTTTATCGAAACATTTAAAAAAAAGAGATTTATAGAATTTTCTAAAAATTATATTTATAAATAACATAAATTTACGCGTATTTTTTTATCTTTTAAAAATATTTTTATTCATTCTTATTATAAATCGGAGAAAGATATTTTTATACTACGTTGTTTTATGTTAATTAATACCCACGCTACATTTTCCAATCATTTATTTAAATATATCTCAAAGTAGTATTGCTAAGCCACATAAATATTTTGACGCCTAAAAATAAACGAAAACTCATATCAGGCATCAAGGTTTCTGTATAGAAAAATATATTAATACAACATTTATTATACATATATATTTTTTTTTTATACCATGTTCGCTCCCGAATTGGAGCATATGGATCTAGACAATGTGAAGATATCCACTCCGAGAATGGAGTATATGGACCTTCGCAATGTGAAGACG
>JAGVSQ010005203.1:7342-18074 GCA_022683975.1 Rhyacophila evoluta
AACCTTGAGTTTTAATTTTTTTTTTTTTTTTTATAATCACACTGTATACAATTTAATACACGTTCTATAAAAAGGATGTAATCTGCAAATGACAGTTTATTATCTTAATTTAGGTTTTAAGTTTGACGAAAGGACGGCCTGTCAAATTTGCAACCAGGGAAAAGTACTTCCACTACATAACTTTAATTGGTTTTTTTTTCAGATAAATTATTAAATTAATATCAGAATAGGTAAATAAAATACCAGTTTAAGTCCTTGTGCACTGTCGTTCAGTGTTTATTTAATATTTAGACTTTGGCCCAAAATCATTAAATATGTTTTTTTTTGTGCTTTGTGAAATTATTCTGTGTTGCTTATGTCATCTTTTTTTCCACAATCGATATATACATAATGGATTATTAAAGTGACCACATTGGTTTGGATGATAGTTTTTAATGCAATTTTTCTGTGTAAATTTGACAAGTTGTATTTATATAGTGCTGAAATGGTCGCCGTTTACTTATGTCAAACAGTTACCCATTAATACGTATTTGCGAGTGAATTTTCGTTTTTACGTAATACTACTAGCATCGCAGTGCAAAACCGGATTGAAAATACGCCACACTCCTTTTGATCAATTTCTTCACACTTGTTGATGTAGCTCAATGTATTCACAGATATTACGTAACCTCTATTTATTAATTATGGTCTTTAATAATGAGACTGGCCAAAAAAAACATATTGCGAAAATAATGAACTGGTTATAAAATATTACGCGCGATTTGTATACTTAAAACTGGTTTATTTTCTGCGTGCACAAAAGAACTATGCGTTTATAATTATATTACAATGAAACATTTGGTAAGGCACGCAGTTTAATGGCCGTGCACTCAACCGCAACAACTGTATTACTGGACATCATTTAAATTTATTTCGTTACTTCCTGGATGCATTACAAGAAAGTATGAAATCATTGTAACAGTGCGTACAATTTTTATCAATCAATAATGAATATTCGATCGATTGAATGTATCACCAAGATGATAAAATCAGCATTTATTAATCATAGGTTACATTTGAATGATTTTGCCATTGATAAAATTATGGTCAATTTGATATCTTTAATATTTAAGTAAGTTTTAAAATTATTTACATTATTTAAATTTTTATTGCAAGCAATTTTATTAATTACTAGCTGTATTGCCAGGTTATCGCTAAGCTATGTGCAAACACATTCTTTATTCATTATTTTGCCCATTTTAATAATTTTATTTCAAGACTTGGTAATGTACCAAGACTTGGTAATGTAGTTGTTTGTCAGATAATTGCTCAACCCGATAGGATTGCTCATCCAGAATTGGATTTTTGGATTTTTTTAAAATCCGACAGATATGTGAATCTAACCCGCATTTCCTGGGTTTCGAGAACTTTTACGCTACCTGAGAGGTAAAATTTAGATGTGCTTACTATTTACACGTCTATAACGTGAAAACAGAAACAAATTTAATGATATGGTGAAGTCGTTATTGTGTTAAACTGGAAACAAGTCATATATCAAAGATTCTAAAGAAGCATTTTATTTAATTTACTAGGCGGCATTCTAGTAAACTCAAACTTTATAATATACGTATATTGAAACAATTATTTTCATGATTATTTAGGGCATACCACATTCTATCACAAAATACACTTTGTTCTACAAAATGATTTACGTTGTATCATGGAGACGTAATTTGGTTATATACTTGACTTCGGGTAATATTTGTTGTTTTGTGATGTAAGAAGACGTTGTACGAATAGTTTGTCTTGAAATTAATTCGAGTTAGTTACGGTAAAAATATGAAGCATACATTTTTGATAGTATACACATAGTATGTAAATATATCAAGGTGAAAAATTTCATGTTTCAAAATTTAAAAATACAGATCGACCGAATTTAAATGTGAAGATCATTGATTTCAAAATTTCTTCGTTTTTTTTTACATTCAACTGTTGAAAAATTTAACCGTTCCACACTGAACGGATAAATTTTATTCCCTAATTTATATAGATATACTTTTTTCGGTGGTTGAGAGGGCTCTAAGCGATCCCTTGATGAATTTCTTATTATTAAACTGTTAACTACTATAATTTTGTCGACGTACTTGTGATCTGTAAAACAAATCAATATTATACCGCAGAAACCTCTCAACTTGAAAATGGGACTGAAAATTTTTCCATCTTAAATGAATTGCATGGTAAAAATAAATGCAAAAAAACTCACCAATGTTTCCTATGTCGTAAAATTGAATCAATTCAATTTACTGCCAAAATTAACATTTCTAGTAGATTGACAGTGTATGCATTTTCAAATATATCATATAAGATACACTATTAACACATATTCAATTAAAAAATACACAAAAGATATTGTTCCCATTATAAATTGCAGTTTTTCCACAAAGATTCGATACTTTCAATTCACGAGTCACAGAGTTTGAGAGATGGAAGACAGACTGTCCTTTGATAAATCAGGATTGGTTTTACCTAAAGACGAGTAATAGCTAGGAGTTTTTGTTTGGAAATTTTATATTTAGCTAAAACAGGGTATGCAATAACGAATGGCAAATGTTAAATAAATTAAGTTGAATAAAAATAAAGTTACAAAGTGTTGTGTATAAATAAATATGATTTTATTAAATAAAATATTTTTAGATTTCATTCGGAATCTAGTGTTCGATTGACAATTATCAAATTGGGCAATTGTGTATTATTTCAATTCACCGACGATTTTCTTCGATTATTTATTTCATATATTTTTGAAACGATGTAGATTTTTTTATTACTTCCTGTATTATTATGGTATTAATATTCGCTGTAAATATGATCGTTTTCTTATATTTCTGCCAGAAATACGGATAATCATTTATTCAGCAAAAAGTAAGAAAGCAAATGAATACTTTGATATAACACCAGGGAGGTAAAATTAAGGTACATTGAAAGGGAAAGTTTTAGGCCGGTCAGCTGTAGAAATTATTATAAATTGAAAATCCAAATATGCAGGATAGGATGACTAATATACTTAACAGTTGTTTCAGAATCAGTTATCGTGAAAAATATCTGTTGCTATAAATCTTTAAAACGTAGGCCTTCATTTGTCGAGTAATAATGTTCACACTGTTGCATTCCGTGTGCTCCACCGAGAAAAGTACACAGAATAGATAATTCATTGGATTTTAGCTGACATCCGTGTCATATGATAAACAGGCAAGTATCTTCTAACCAAATTTTTCTAGCTATTATAACGTATGCAATGTTATTGACTGGGCATAAAGATGACACGGGGGAATGGATAAAGCATTTTCTCATATCATATGTTAGTTTGCTAGCGTATTAATATCACTTAATTATAATTATATTATTTGGGAATTTTTGCATTTATATTTGGAGGGTTTTAAATAATTATAACAACTCTGTCTAACCACCATCACCGCATTAGCGAACAAATCAATTAATAATTATGGCGGAAACCATAATATGAAGGTAACTGGATTCTCCCATATCATTTTCATTCTATCAGAAGTGAGCATCGTAAGTTAAATACAACAAATATACTGTAACAAAACAGTTAATACTTGGATTTATTATTACGTATTTTTCTCGTTTAGCGTTCATTTTAGCGATGAAAATAGGAAATTGTTACATCAATGTAATCGTGTTAAACCAATATTTATTGTAAATTCACATTATTAGAAATGCTATTTGTTGATAGCAGGTGCTAACCAACTCTTTTATCAATTATGATTTATATTACGACCGGTTTAAATAATTATTTTTATTTCACTTCAATGATTTCCTAACCTTTTCGTAAAACACGATATAGCATTTAAAGCATTTGTTACGAGTATGTTATAACTAGATCCATATTGAAGAGTTAACTTATGCATTTTTTTACTATTATCACTGCGAGTAGGTATTTAGATTCCAGTCCACCACGAATGACTATTTGGCGAGTTAGACAGCAGCGAGTATATTTACAAACGCATGTCAATATGTTGTTATATAAATATAATATAAATTATGTTTACAATCAGTATATAAAAATTGTGCAGTAATGTTTATTTAAAAAGTGCTGTGTACTCGCAAATGCCCCCAACGCCTCATCCGACTTGGTTGCCACAGGAGCGAATTTTAATGTGTTTAAAAGGTTTGCGTCGTTATGTAGCGAGCGTGATGATCTCTTCACATAACTACTTGCTCTTTTTTATTTTTATTTTAGATTTAATTTAACTTATATTAGGTCCCGCTGTATTTCCGTTGAATAACGAAAATCGCTTCTCGATATCAAACTTCCTGGATACGCCAGATTAATACCAGGCGTAAAAACGAGGCTGTTGGTATTAAAACTGGCCACTTTTAGTAGTTTTGTATACTTATCTGAGGCTTTTTTTTCTAAAATTCAATATTATCAGTGTGCATGCGGATATCCCAGTTTTATTTTTTGGTATCAAAGTACAAGGTTAAATAAAGAGTAGCTCTTACGTTTTCAGATGCGAAAAGGCTTTTCTGTAGCAGTAAAAGCGAGTACTGTAATTGAGATTTTTTTTGATAAGATTGAAGCACAAATATTGATTTGAATTCGATTAACACAATTTTCATTCTTAAAAATACCACCATACTTAACAACGTGCAATTTAAGAAAATAAATTAAATCAAATTTGTATATTATACAAATACAATCGATATCAGAGCTTTATGCCATCTCATTGAAATAATTATAATCTAGGTTAAGACTTTTATATCGTCTGTAAACAACGTTTTTACACTTGATAATCACCACAAAAATGCCTTTAGCATGCAAATAGCAAGATATGGCAATATAAAATACAGGATAATTAAATACGTTAAAATTATAAAGTAATGCGATGCCGATAAGTGTTATTGGAAAGCTCATATAATTGCATTTTGGCAAGTAAAATCGAAAAATATTTCAGAAAATTAGACTTGATTTGATATATCGTATTTCATACCATGTTTGCATCGAAAGTAGAGCATATATCTAAACAATGTGAAGATATATATCCATTCTGAAAGTGTAGTATTATATATGGATCTCTGCAATGTGAAAAGATGTCTTGAAAGATTATCGTTCACAAGAATTATTTGTCAGATATAATTTCTCAACCCAATAGGGGTCCAATACCACATTTTTGGATATTAAAAAATCCTATGATGGTAATTAATTGATTATGTTTTTTCGAAAATAATAGTTTTAAAATAATTTACATGCTCCATATATCTGCATAATTAATTATCAAATACATGCATACTGTCCCTTACTAAATTCTCGCCCTATCGTGTGTGTGATTGAGAATTCAAAACAAGCGTGGAGCAGTTGGAGCAAACTGCTCCAGGCCCACCTATCATAGGGGAGCACAATTAGAAAGGATACATTATAAAATAATAAAAGAGCGAGAGAATAAAAGTTTTAAATGTTGAAATTAAGCATGCATCAGTACATTTTGTAAGTGAACTATGCAGTAAATATTACTATTGACTCCGCACCTTTATAATGTGTTTTTTTTTTAATTGAATATCTTATATTAAATTGTCTTGAATTAGAAATAAATTGTTATTAAATAAGGCTACAATCAAAATAAAAAGATCAAATAGAGAAATAAATCCTCAAAACTCTTCCGACAAACAAGAGAGCGTATCAACTTAACTTGCTCCAAGGCACTGAATACGTACCTACGCCACTGTTGAAGAGCTCACAGATCTCAATTAGATGTTTTAAATATTATATAACGTAAAATTCAGCAAGTGTCGTGATATTTGATGTAATAAGGGAATTTATAAATAAGTATGTTATTCATTTACAATAAATACTGTCTACGTTTTGAAGAACCATCCGTATATCGGTAAAAAAATCTCTCAAAGATTGCTCGTTGATTGTGTCAATTAGTGTACATCAAATAAATTTCTATAAACAATTTATTTATATCCATAAGAGGAATTACAAGAAAAAGAAATCGCCTGTCAATGTTTAATCACCATACAAATAAGTAGGTTACTAAACGCATGTTGTAATAAAAAAATAGATATTATCTACAAATAATTACACTTGTCGTAAGTTCAACTTGTATTGCGTAATCGATAACACCATCTATTGGTCAAAGGAATTAATTCTTTTTCAAAGCAACAATGTTGCTCTAACAACACGAATTCAAAAAACATATTATAAATAGCCTTGTATAGAAAAATGCCGGTCTAGAAATTGAATAATCAGAAGAAAATATTTTTTGAATAAGTAAGTAAACATTGGTTTAAGATTTACATTTTGATAATTTCTTCCACATTCAATCGGCAAAATTGATATATCAACTGTGTCGTTAGGCAATAAGCAAAACGCATTTTTATGATTTCAATTAATAAAAGGATCAAATAACTATTGATTTAGTCCTGAAGATGGCGTAGATTTGCTAAACACAACTATTGCAAAATGTGTCTCAAAAAACGTCCGCTAGATAACGAAATCGATTATATAATTCAATATAATTAAAACTTAAAACATTAGCTTGCCTTTATTGGATAAAAAGATTTAAAGATAATTGATTCACGTATATCAAGTATTAATTCTTGTATATGTAGATTGAAGTGTTTGGTAATCGATATTTTTTTTTTTCTATATTCGTCCTTTATGTGTATCATTTGGATACCAGGTGGCGTCCAAGATTCACAATCTGTATTTCTGCTTTGTAAACTCTATCGTAATAGTCTTTCAGGAAACCGAAATAGTAACTCAAATGAAAAACTGGGAGGGTTTAAATTTTACTATCGCTGTATAACGTTTGAAATTGCTCTTGATAGGTCTGTTGCGTATTACTATCGTATATTATCGAATTGAAAGTAAAATCCTGAGATCATCATTTTGTAAAAATATATATTGTACTTAAAACTCGTATAACACGGTCATATAATTCCAAAAAACATCGTAAAAATCCGTGTTATACGAGGTTTGAAGTTCATACAAAATTAAGGTAAGCGTTCCAGAATATATCGATGTTCAATTTAATATATCCTTTATTTTCCTCAATAAACGGTGTAAAAACATACGTTCACGTATTTATTTAAAATATTTAAATAATATAGATCACTCACTTTGTAAGCGATTGTCTGTTTTTAGCGTGTATATTTTTATATATATAATATTTCATGAACATCAATTTTTTTTACATTGTAGAAGCATTTTCTTTAAAATAATATGTCAATTATCAATTATTATCAAAAATCAATTATCAGTTTTTCTCAAAACTTCATTTGTGTTTTCATATGAAACATGTAGCTGCTTCACTGCAATGTTTTTCTTAATATCATTGTACGTATTGTTGCAGTATTTTATCGCAATGGACATATATGTATGTGCAGTTTAGATTAAAGATAAAATCGAGCCATAAATGCGAATTAAAATTTAAGTCTGTCTATATACATAAATATATAAATATCGCCTTTTTATTAAGAAGATTATTCAAGTATTTTATACTGCATTTAACGTTTATTTAAACGTGAAAATGTGAGGATATTGTTATTAAAAATGGGACAGGTTAAAAGTGTTTGTATGTTATAAATATTTTCAGAAATAGTTCAAGTAAAATTTTGTCAATTTTGGCTACTAGTTTTGCAATTGACACCATTGTAGCTAATCTTAGTCCTTTATTTACTCCTTTAAAAGGAACATCTATAATATAATACCGCACGTTTATGAAACATAATTAAACCATACTGCAGTTTATCAAAATATGTGTATACATATATCGATGGCCTATTCTGCAAACCAGCTAATTCCACCCATAGTCGAAAAACCGATTTGAAGTCGTTCCATTAAGCTTTATTTTTGTTATTACACATTGAAGGTAAAAAAAACTCAAAAAAATTAAAATACCTAAAATCACCCGTAAACGCCAACTAAACTAATTTCATGCAGTAACATACACATTTAAGTTTTTTGTTGATACTAAACATTTTACACAAATGGAGTTGGCTGGTTTGCAGATTAGCCATCGATACGGAATTTAATAGGATTTGTAACACTCACATGCTATCTGTAGTTTTGTGGCTGTATGCTACTATTATAATTATTATCGTACCCCCGGTAGTCTAGAGGTTAACATCTCGCATCCAGGATATGCAGGTTCGATTCCCACATCTGTCAGGTTTTAGATACTCTTTCGCGCTCTATCCAAAGGATACAAAATGCAAATAGTGAATTAGTATCTAAAAATAGCTTTTAAGTTGGAAGAAGGACCAACACATCACTTTTATTAGTTTTTTCTCAAATAATTTATTAAATTAATGTCAGATTGGGTAAATAAAACGTTACTTGTTTAGTCTTCGTACACTATAAGGGTGTGTCTATTTAATATATTAACTTTAACCCAAAATCATTAAATAAATGTTTTTGGTGCCTCCTGTAAAATGGGTTATGGATGTGTTACGTCCTTTTTCTTTTCCGCAGTTGACATGTTTTCACATTGCGGATATTCATATACTCCAACTTTAGAGTGGATATCTTCAAACTGTGTAGATCCATATGCTCACTCTACGAATATATATATTATCAATATATTCGAACGATTTGGTTACAATTTATCGTTTTTAGAGGTTTTAGGTTACAGTGCGTTTTAAAAATTACTTATATTTTGTATTTAATTCAACTTCAAGTATTATAAGATAACTCGGAATGAGTTGACTTTAAATTTGACATCATGAGTAAACATTGTGGTTAAATTATGAAAAGACACACAATCGAACAACTGATAGAAGCTGTTAGATATCACTTTGAAAAACTTACACGTGTTAAGCCACACAAAAATAAACATCCGTTTATGATATTCCAACTATTTTCTATAACATACTCGCAATACTGCATAAATATATTGTATACGATATTAAAACAGTTGTTTCCATTTTTATCTCTGAAAACTGAGAGAATCATTTGAATCTGTTTATAAGTAACGTAACCTTAGCAACGAATTTCAGAATCAATTAAAAAAGTGTCAAAAACAATAAGCTTTACATTGGCGACAAGTTATCAAAATATTGTAGTTCGGCTGGACAAACGAGATTTTCATGTTTGGTTATTTATTTTGATTTAATTTCGAATATTATTAGTTTTGGTAAATTTATCGAACTTCAAAGATAATTTATAAATGTTTGACATGATAATTTCCATTAATTGATTTATACTATCGGATAAAGTAACCATGCGTCCCAAAGTTTTCAAAAACATTCATTTGGAATGAATAAAAATGTATATATTTTAATGGGAGATTGGTATTCGTAAAAAATGCAAAGGAGGTAATAAATATTTCACATGATTTTCACCCAAAAAGCTGATCCTCAATATATTTATCTGCAAATACGGCCAACTCAAGAAGACTTTAACTTGGAAGACAAACAAAAAGAATTATTTGAGAGTTGCCAGTTCAATAAATAGTAACATTGATTTAAATTTATTGTTACTGTAATGTCAACAAACATGTGTTTGATACATAAATCTAAATAATTTATTACGTTTTAAGTCATGGAAAATTAAAAAAAAATTGCCAAAAATAAAAATAACATTTTTTATGGTAATTTTATACAAATCGTTTCTTCTCTGGTCTCGCCGAAACTGAATTTATATTCGTAGAATATATAAATCAATTTGTAATTTTAGAATAAACAAAGAGCAAATAATATTAATTAAGATCAAAAATAAATTATTAAATGTATTTTAATATGAGTATTAGTTATGAAATTATTGTTTTTGAGCCTCATATTTGAAAAATTTCCACAATCGTTTACTCAAGGCTAGATTTTCTTATATTATAATAATTGTGTCTATCACTCGCCTCTTCCCTATATCGGAGTTCTAATATTAAGACATTATATACACTGGACTCTCTTTTTATACTGTGAATAAGTTTCACGCAATACCGTGTAAAAGGTATACTACAATAAAAAATAATGGTGGATTGGTTTCCTTATATAAAAATCAACCGGTATTAAAAAATTTAATTTATGATTGTTTTTTAATTTTACTAAAAAAAGATACTTAAAAAAATCGTAACAAAGACTATTCACTAACAGACAGTAGACAAACCCAGTTTTATCACTTCTCAATATTTCTTTTAAATTTTCGAGTTTACTGAATTTAAATTTAAAAAAAATGGGGATATATAGGATCGTGTTATATCGATACATTGTAAAAATAGAGTCCATGTACTTTTTTCCAAACCAAATGAAGTTCAAAGTAAAATAGATGTTTTACGTTGTCAAGTCATAGAATATAAAAACATATTAAAATTTTCATCCTTACGATTTATTACGCCTATTTTAAAGATTTTTATTTTGTCATATTTTTCGTTGTGAAGAAATGTTGTAAAATTTAACTTAAAACTCATATCATTGAATTTCTTTGTATAAACTTATAAATAAATATTGAGCAAGAAAAAGTTAAAAAACGCTCTCATTAAAAGTTGCCTCTCGTGAATTCACCTCCTTATTTCGGTTCTGAACGTATACGTGGCTTCGTGAAAAATTTGCGCAAGATAATCGCGCACAAAGAATTGATCACACACAAATATCATGGCACTTAAAACCAAATGTACGTCATCTATATTATAAAATCAAGTTTTCTGTGTGTGTGTGTGTCGAACGTTTGATTGGTCGAAAACATTTTTTCAATTCTAGCGTAGGATTGGTCGAAAATATGTTTGAGTTTGGAATGCGT
>JAGVSQ010005204.1:0-18074 GCA_022683975.1 Rhyacophila evoluta
AAGCAACACTGAGTAAGAATTACATGTATTATTCAGATTTGGCAAACGCGTGAAGGAATGCGGACCGTGCCTCTAAAATTCCACTGCACAATCTGTCGACCGTTAAACTGGTTTTCAGAAGGACAGGCAATGACTTTTTCATTAATTGATATTATACAACGAATGCTTTTCCGTGACATTCGTTTTTCAGCCGACACATTTCTTTCTATCTTTTTTACACAACGCACTTATTCCGTCTCTAAATGTATTCATTTATTTGTAATAAAGCTAGGTACCTTTCATTTCTTTAATTGGATACACATTTCCATGAAGTTTTTAACGCTTTTTTATAACACAAAAATAGCATTCAAACCGAAATTTGCCTACAGATAATAAACGTTGTTGGTGATGTCATTCGTAATGTGTTCGAGACTTTATAAATAAATTCAACGGTTTTTCAAACGTTTTCAAATGTGAACAACTTCTGAGTTTTTTCAAGTCTCTTTTCTTAATAATTGACTATTTAAATGCGCTGTTTGGCATTTAATTTCCTGGCTCACCATCTTCAACAAATCAACTTTAATGACACCCAATCCTTATTATATAATATGCTTATAATTAAAATATGGTACTTAGAAATATATGTTAACTACAAATAATTACATATAATAAAATAAAAATGACATGTAGATCTATTTACACGTAAATCTATACTTCTATATAAAAAAAACATGTGTTTGTCTGTCTGTCACAAGAACTCCTGATAAACGGTAAATAGTAACGACGTGAAATTTTCATAATGTTATTTAGAGTGTCTTCTAAGTCAGTCGTATTACTTTTAACTATGAACATCATCACCTATAATGAACAAGAAACGTTAATTATGTATTATATATAGCCAAATATGGAAATAAATTTGATACAATAGGACTAATAAAATTAATTTGAATAAAGAATGAGTTTAAATCTATCTGGGTGATACAGTTGGTAATTTTTTATGGCCATTTGGTGTGACCCATTTTTTGACGACCAATATAGTGAAAACGTTTATCAATATGTAACATATATGCCACATTATAATTTACATTACCGAGTAGATATCTATATAATTTCATAAAATTAAAATGGTTGATTGCAAATGTATGTTTACCCAAATATTGCCAAAATACCAGTTTTCTGGTATCTGTCATTGAATTAATGAATTGGGTAACGAGTTATATTCCATTAAAATTGCATCCTTCAATAATATTATTTAGCCATTTATTTTTCAATATTCAAATTTTGTTTTTAAATACCAAACTATTTTGAAATTTTGGTAACTCCATCCCCAGATTGTTTAAATATATCCAATCAACTATCGGAGAAGTTTATATTATGTACATGTTTTCGATAACCATTATTTTAACTTTTCCACGCGTGTTATCCAAAATGATCTGCGTGTCTCTGACTGACATGCATGTCACAAATTAATTGTCTCTGTTTTAGGACTTGGCCATGAATTTGGTGCAATTTACTACAAGATTTACTTACTGTACATATTTATATTTCCAATCATCTTCATCACATTCACGTTTCTTTGCTGGAAGTTACACTACGTTATATCTATATATATATGATGTGATAAATAATATGATTTTTTTAAAATATGTATAGCCATAATACGCATTAATTTTTTTTATTTCCTTACGTTAGATCAGGGGTTCTCAACTGTGCCACTCAGCCCTTAGGTGTTTTATTCAACATGCTATTTGTGCATTTTTGACTTTGGTATTTCGTAATTGGATTGATGATTTGTTGATAGCTTCCCAACATTTCAATTATTTTATTGAGCCCTATATAAGTGTCATTATTTTAACTCTGTAAATAGTTGCCGAAGTAATGTTATCTCCCCTTTTGAAAATAACTGCATTAGTAAATTAGATTTGATTTTATTATAAAAATGAGTGAGCAATGAATCAGTGACATCGGACTGGGTATATCATTGACGAATAGATAATCAATGGGAGAGGTCGGTCGAAGACCAAAAATCAAAACGACAAAGGTTATCTTCTCGTAAGGCCTCAATTTAGAAGTAGCTTGACAGTGCCTGCTGGTGATGACATCATGTGTCTGTTCGATGCCGTAATTTATTATGAGTTACCCTTTTGCATTGGCGTACCTCCTATATGTGCAGAGTATAATTAAACATAAAAAACGTCCTCATTTTTATTGGTTAGTTATATGATATTGTTATATGTTCATGAAATACACGATCGTTGTCAATTTTATGTGCTCCGACAAAACAAAGGGATATCAGTTTCATACGATTTGGAACATTCTTCGTGAAAATTTTGTCGCTCAGCAATTCACCGCCCAGCATATTTTTATGTCGATTTTTTATAATATATTATATGTATAAACAAGTAAACTACACATACACAAATATGTATACACATATCTACCCTTATTCCCGATGACTCGATCGATTGGCTGACAACTAATCGTTGTGTAAATCATTTTTTTATAAGTTTTCATAAAGATCCGCAGTTCACACCTTCGAAATGGTGACAATAACTTGGGATGTATGGTACATTAAATCAATTATCGATTTATTCATTTTTATTTGAATACATGTGTCTTTTTCATTTTGATATGTCATTTTTTCATCATCATTTAGGCGTGCCTGACTTAAATGTGTCAGCAGCATATTGAATCATTTTGATGATGAGTTGGCATAGTCTAACACGGTCGATTTTACAACAAATATCACCTAATGGTGGATGTGTCATGGATGACTTTCATCGAGATTGAATAATCCCGTAATAAAAATAAACAAAAATTGATTACAACAACAGTTATTAAATTACAGATAGTTTATTTGTGAATTCTGCGTTTTAACAAATTAGTCATTTGATGGTAGTCATCGTCAGTTATAAATTGTGATTACTTTTAAAGAAACTCGTACGCTTTTCCGTAAAAGATAAACAATTGCATGTTTTATGTGAAGATACGAGATTCGTTATCATTATACAAATTAAAAACAAGGCCTGGCTCCAATTTTTTTTATTTTGAGAAAAACAAACATTTTTGACCTCAGATAAGACTCATTTCCTCACAAACACAATGATATTTCTAATTATTTGTGTTTGTAAGAACGCGATACGCGTATGTTTATGTTTTTAGATTCCTTGAATATATGATCATAAAACGTATATTGCTTATGGTATATCGACTATTTATTTTTAATTTGCTTATCCACTGTTATTCTCGTCATATCGTCACACCATTTCGGATGCATACCGAACCGCAATGAACGTGAAGAAAAAAGGATCTATATTATTTCTAATTTAATCTCTATATGCTTATAATTTATCGTTAATATAAAGATTGCAAAAATTAATGGTGGCTTAGTATACCTGCGAAATTTTGGATTATTATTTTGGAATTGTCTCGCAATATCTTCAAATTTCTACATTCGTGCTTAGCAGTTCGCGTAAAGTGAATTCGAAATTCGCCTTAAATCTTTTCGGAATTCGAAATTCAAAAACAAAAGCGTTTTCCAATTCCTAAGTTGAAGTCGATTAGAATGTATGTTTAAATGAATATCGGTTTTACTAACCATGTTCTCTCCGAATCATGTGGAGAATTATGTCATATATCGTATGGATCTTCATAACGTGAAGATTTATTGTGACATATTATTTTTCACATAAACTGAAATTAGCAGGTAATTGATTAACCCATCGAGAAACAAGTCCCGTATTTTTTATTCATGCAGTCAATTATTCGAATGAATGGGTATCCAAATACATAACGAAAATACGTAGGCAGACAACTGCTGCCTGAAAATATACTACATATATCCACTAATGCTTATTTTTATCGATTAAAAGTCCACTAAAATGTATTCAGTTGACCATCTTAATATTCTTAACTTTATTTTAATAAATTTACATAAATGGAATAATAAAAAAAAATTGTGTCATTATTTCGACATAACGACTTTATACTGAGAGTTATATTAGAAAAAAAATTAATTGGGTGCTTATATAGTTACGACTCTCTATAACAATTTCGAACTGAGGTTAGCTTAGAAAAATATTTAATTTTTATCATTATGGCAATATTAAATATGAAACAGCTGTGATATTTATTATCGTATGTCAGCACTTAAATTTGAAAAAAACCGCTAACTCTACAGTTTAAAATAAGTAAGTTTTTCGTAAAATTAAATCTTCTATGGAAATATATATTTACTGCCGGATATTTGAATATATTGAACAGTCAAAAAAATACAATTAAACAATCTTGTAAATATTATGTCAAAAAAAGTGTAATATGGCTTTGGTAGTCGAGTCGACCAACTCGGATGCTTCGTGCAATATGTATGAAAATACAATGTTTTTTTTTCAAAACATCCATAAATTCATCCATTTGAATGATCAATGTTTATATAAATCAAAGACGCGTTACAAAATTTTCTCAAATTATTATTGACATTAAATTATATAATTTATTAGTATTACAAAACGAAGCCTTATACTTATTATAAATTTAATATTCGTATCTTGGTATCTATTCTCGCTGATTCCGGAAATAGTATTTGTATTTGTACGCAAGGATTTTCCGGATGTCGATTATAAAACTACAGAAGGTAAACATTTTTTAGTTCGTCTTCTTATGATAGCTTCGTTTGTTTTAGATCTGATACGAACTGTGTGCAATAAATTGTTTTGCACCACACATAGAAACAGAGAACCTTGATTTCGATGACTCAACATTGGTCTCACCTTTCTTGATTTTTCACGAAAAATGATTGATAGCCGGACGACCTTGCGAATTTCACAAAATGCAATCCAGTAACAAAAATTAATTATTATTTTTAACTCGCTATTTATTTATTTAATATACCAAATGAAACAAACTTTAATGGCTATTAAATTACAAACAACACGGCCTTAGAGAAGTTTATTGTTTTGAATTTTTGTTTTGACGCTTAGTCACAGAAATTATCATCAGTCATCAAACGACTGGCAACAATCTATAATTTGTTATTGTTTTACTTAAAAATAATTGCCGTAAATATTTTCATACTCATTGTGCATAATTATATATTTCCTGTGGCAAAAATCTTACTCCACGCCGCAGTCAACTTGTTGCATTTTTGTTTTTGAGCGATACTCACACTTGTCTATGAAAGATCTATGCAAATGTATTGACATCCATATTGGAGAAAAATAGGTAATTTTCCTTTTATCCCATTTACTAGACACGTAATTTAATTATGGTTACTTTTAACTCGTATATTAATTATATAATATATCGTTGGTAATCAAATTTTGAAACTGATTTCGAATTGGGTATCGCTAATTTTGTTGCAATTTTGGAGCATTCACCTTTTAATCTCTATGAAGGTCGCTTCATCTATTGCCTTTGCAATTAAACGTATGTTATTTGATTAATTAATGCTTTATATCCAAGGCATTAAACTGGTAAGTAACTGTTGTTTCATCATTCCATAATAAAAAAATATCCTTTGGCGTTTTCGAAATCGCATGATTTCAGTGGCAGGCTCGAGAGGCCCCGGGCGCAAATCAATTGTGAGGCCCCTATGCCTCATGCGCAATCGTTTTATTTTAATTTTTTTTAGATACTACTTTTTTTTGAATATTTCCCTTTCGTTCAGAATTTTGTAATTTCTCTTTTTTTTCAGGTCTCGCATTATCTTCATACTTTTTACTTTACATTTACTTTACTTTACATAAATTTACTTTTACCCTTCAATTGTGGTGCGCCTATAGGTATGTTCTCTTCATCTCTATTTATACTCACACAACACACACACACATGTACATATATATACATCTTAAAATAAAATACAAATGTAGCGAACACATGGCGTATTCCGGATTAAATAAAAAAAAACCTTTATTCGGCTACGCGATTTCGGGTTCGAGTCCTATATCTGCTGGTAAAACTATATCTATATGTAGACAGTATTGAGGTTAATTTAATGTTATTGAACAACCCTAAAATATCGAAATATATTTTTTTTATACATATACCATGTTTGCTCCTAAAGCGGATTATATGGATCTTTACAATGTGAAGACGTCTTGACAGATTATGTTTCACGAGAATTGTTTGTCAAACAATTGCTCAACCCAATGGGCATCTAGTCTTGTATTTTTAGATTTTTTAAATCTGACAGATGGGCAATCGAACCCGCATCCCCCGGATTGCTAGGCGCGCACGCTACCAACTACGCTAACCGCGGAGTCGTGCTAAATTACATTAAATTATCAATTATAGAAAGTAATTTTATCGGTGATAATATTTCATATAGGGGATTCCTATATGGAGAACATTAACATGTTTTTTAGTTCTTCTTAACACTTTAAACCTACGCGCTCCACTGACCTCGTCTCTCTAAATGCTAATGGTAACGAAAAGTAAACATATTATATATTATTTGAGATTATTGTATTTTCTAATGCAAATACTCGTCTAATATAATTAATTTTTACCGAATCCGTACCCATAATGACATCTATATTTATGTAAAGTGTGCCCTCGTTTTTATTAGAAAGTTTTCAAAACTAATAGAAAGAGAATAATTATTTTTAATATACAGATTCACATTTGAAACAGCTTTGATTTCGTGAAATGATAACTATACACTCAGCGATTCAATATACAATATATGTATTATGTTTTGACAATAATTCACCACTTATTCTGTACTATCTTTATAGTTCCTTTCGTTTCTGTTCCATATTTTTTTCGCATATTGATGTATTGTTGATAAAAAACGGAAACCACTCCAAATAATAGATCGTTACTTCTGACCTGTGGTTCACTTTTCGATGTTTTTAAGCTCTGACAGTGTGAAAATTAACGCTGACCGGAATTGAGATCTAACCTAATTTTTCAAGATAAAAAATTAGCTATTATCAAAGTCTGGTGTACACTTAAAGAGACATTGAGCCTATTATATATAACACTACGACATTTTAGTTTAATAACTTTTAATCCTAGCGACAAGTTAACTATGTACCATTTGTAGTACTATAAAAATACTACTTTTTATGTTTACTGTGCGTAATATTTTTGTGAGATGAAAAGATGCAAAAATATTGTTGTTATCATTTCTCGCTGCTATCACAAACGACGATATAACATTTTTGTTTAATAGTTGAAAGCGGGGCTGTGGAATCGGAGTCGGAGTTGGTGGAGTCATGAAATTTTAGGCAGAGTCGGAGTCGGAAACAATTGACCGACTCCTTTTTTTATTTTCATTACAGTATGTGTCAAATGTCAACGAGTGTATAAATGATCCGGAATTCTAGGACTGCATTAAGTTGGACAGTTTCTCGGAAGCAGCGTTATTTATATCTTGCTTACGTGTATAATGCTTACCTTTTCTTGTCACTTCTTCAGTCATCGTTTTTCGATTGCGTTTAGTCGGAGTCGGTGAATTTTGAACCGACTCCCACAGCCCTCTTTAAAACGGTTTAATTGCGAATTTAATGTTAATTTAAAAAGCTTTCTGGTTTAAATAAAATGAAGAATAATGTGATCATTCCGATAATCTGTATAGTGAATGACTTTTTGTGAATGACGAAGTTAACATTCAATATAAGTTCTTTGTACTGTACAAACACACAAGCTTTGTAAAACTATTATGTACAAATTCTGTACATTACACTGCGGTCTAAAATAGAGCCAAAAAGGTAATTTAAGAAAACACCTTCCATCTATTAAGGTTCTGTTGTGCAAGTTGTTATGTTCTTGTAACGTGTAATCTAATGGCTAATGCAATTTGCGAGTCCAAGCGAAGCATTCATAGACAAAATCCCTTCCATTTCGTTGCATACCTTCGCCGCTACCGAAAGGTCAAATGTTAAACGTAAATGAGGCCTCAAAAAGAACATGTTTCAATGTAGCACGTCAATTGGCTTTTGTCAGTGTTTGAGAAGTATTGTTTTGTATTATCGTAGTATTGTTAGCGGATTTCCTTTCTTCTTTTTTTAATGTTACCTCATTTTTCGCCAGGTCATTATCAATAGGCTATCTTTTATTGCTAGAAGTCAGTGCATAGAAATTAAGTTCTCTGAAAAACAACAATCAGAAAACTATATTTTCAAATATTATTTTAACACTGAAACGAGTATTAATATTATCATATCGTTTATTATTATCTTTCAATAAAACATTTATCTCGTTTATTTTTAAAAACCATTCCCCTTTCAGGTGTTCCGCTGTCGACTTTTAAAAAAATTAACTGTAAACTAGTATTAATTTGGATTATTTTATATTCAATATTTATTGCACTTATTTAAAAGATAGAAATGTTTAAACTGTATACAGATGTGTATTACCTAAATATATAATAAATAATTGTAGAAATTCAGTTACGAATTAATGAAGAAACAAAGGAAATTGTAAATTTTTTAATTTTGAATTAAAATGAAGCTATTCTAAATTTAAAATAAAGAATGTTTAACTAATTGATGTTTCTAAGAAATCGACACTACGATCAGTTTCCTTCAAAAATATATATATACATACAAATAATGATAGACAATGGTAGTTGTACATATTATATAAACGAATAATGATATGTATTATATATACTATAGGCAGGGAGTATGAGGTGAAATGATTTAAATTAAAAGTTATAAAAAACTGTTTATATTTTTATTCGAAACTGGGTAATGTTGATTATTCGATGAATATTTTCTATTTTATTGTTTACTGTGATATATTATGTTGATTCATGTATTGGCACATATTATCAAAATTCTCTACCCACATAACAATGTTAAATATTTTTAGATTTTTTTTCTTAACGTGGATTTATCTTTTTGGTAAACAAAATATCGGACTGACCTTAAATTTCGTATTTTTAATAATTTAGAATAGAAAGTAACGTTCTCGACCTACGCCTTTCATGCGACATCATTAATTCAAATCGGTTATATCGAATATTTTAGGTAACGGATTTCATTTGAATAAAGAATGCGTTTTTCAAGTATTCCAATTTTATAACACAGTAAACAAATTCTTTATCTGAATTCGTTCAAGTTTTTCCAATTTCAATTTTAATTCATTGACCCACTACCATTCCCGCCGGGTCACCACACATTCTCAGACGTAACGAACGTCAAAAACATCCACAGAACTGCAGACTTTGGTCCCAAGAAAAAAATCCCGAGAATTTGTACACTATTCTAAATAAAGTGTGTGCAAACTTAAATATATCTACTGTTTTATATTACACTTTATTTTTACCGTGTCGACCTAATGGAAAAATACCTTCTCAAATAGTCAACTTATAGTGTATGCATGCTTTAATATTGACCTAACAACTATTAAAAGATAAAAGAAAAAAATCTGAAACAAGATAACTGCGTAGTGATTATTTATTTCATTAATACTGACTTGTGTAACATGTTAGCGACAATGGTTTAAATTTGTCATGCAATAGTTAAAATTACTAGTTAGCCCACAAAAATTCTACAAAGAAACCGATAAGTTATTAATTATGTCGTACTCAATTATAGGCCATTGAGTATACTTACTAAGATCATATGGGACCTAAGGTCATGCCTAGCAACAAATATTTTGATTTAGAAAATCGCCATTTTTAAAGTCTTATACAGTAGATCTTGTGATACTTAAACCATCGCCAATGACAAAAGCTGGAGTCAACATTAACATAACTTGATAAATTATACTTCGATGTGAATACCGTATGACTATTGGAAACGGTTGTAGCCATCTAATGTATCATAATGGGTTTTTACTTTTTTTACCATTTCCACCTCGAATATGGAACACATGGACCTCCATAATGTGAATACATACTTATTTAGACAAAATATTTTAACATTAGGCATCAGTCATCTGCATTTTTATAAATTGTATTCGTGGTTCAAAACACGAGTTACGCTTATTTAATCTGTGTAATTATTAAATGTTACATAATAAAACAATTGATAAAAATTGACAATACGAAAACTTGAGAGTTTGTAACTGACTTTAATGAAACTATATAAATATATATTTCAATTATGTCGAATTCATATTTGCTGGTAAATTTGTATTAAACTGTTTTGTGTAGTTCGACTGTAACATTTTATGATATTTGTCTGTGTACGTAAGAAATAAAATTCCTAACTATTCGACCTTCTTTATCAATTTGTCTTGTGGCATACCATGTATGGTTTTAATTATATTCCTACCGTTGTATATATTTTTTGTTGTATCTTTAATCATTACAATTGATATAACATAGCGGATGCGGGTTGTATCTACCGCCGACACCGAAATATCCGCTGTGAATTTCACGTTTCCACTTTTTGTCTTTTGTGGTAATATCGGGAAACGCTTTTTATGGTCACTATCAATTGTTGATGTAAAACACAAATAATAACGCAGTACAATAAATATATAATACTTACTGTGAAGTCACGGAAAAGAACCGAATGAGACGTCACACCAAAATATTTGACATAAATGGATACAATAAATAACTCGAGAGGACATCGGTAGGTCGCGTGTCCGCAAGAGTAATCTTGTAGAATCGTAGGGATTGCCATTGGGTCAGTGAGTGGTACAGTGGTGGACTAAATAAGTAAGATCAATGCATGGAACAGTGCATGTCAAATCAATAAAAGATCCTGACAGTCAACGACAGTAAAAAAATACGGGCCCGTCGCGCCCACTTATATGCTTTAAGCCAGTGATCCCTGAAAAATAACAAAATGTGTTATGTAATTGTGTGTGTGTAACTATTGTGTGCAAAGATTCATGTTGGTTTTTTACAATCCATCATAAGTCTAAATTACACTTCTCTCTCTTGAATTTCCATTGGTTGTACAATACATATGAACTACATAAAATTCATACCGAAATGCTTAGTTATATCTTTCTTTATAGTCACGACAAATGTTACAAAATATTTATCCGGCCAAATTTTAGCGTCTTGTTGCACTCATTGTCTCCTTAAAGCTTTCGAAGTCATCACTGCGTGTTTGGATCTTGATATCCCCCCCAGATTGATGATATCGTCCGCTCGGAGAATCATTGCTTGAGTTAAGGAATCAATGGGTAAATCTTAATTCTTAAATATTTCAAATACATAGTTCGTGATAAAAACGCTATCGTATTTAAAACGTTGCGAGATTTGTGAATTTTATTCTGGACTGAAATTGATACGTGATTTAGAATTACCACATCGACATTATTGATTTCGCAATGCAGCGGTCAACATGGCTTGCAGAATCGTGACAAGGCCCAGACAACAAACGATAGCAATGCAATATGAAAAAACATCAATTTATATGCCATAATGCCTTTGTCGAAAGTACATAGCTTGTGTGACCTCAAACACTTTGTTGGTAATAGTCCGTTGCATAGTAGTTTTTACCTCTCTCTGAATTTATAAATTCATAGCTTAGTTTATAATTATTACATAGCGATAGCTTACGGATACTAATCCTTGTGTATGTTATTTGTCTCGATTATCATTGGTTAATAATATATTTACTTGCATGGCTTACGTGTGTTTGTAATGTTGGATAGATACTTGTTATTTATACACGGATTCTGTGAACACGTATAAAATACTTTTATTACATCGATAATTTTCCTTACCAAATAGAATGAATAGAGCGAATAGTGCAAAGATACTGGTGGGCGACAGGGATTCTCGAAGGAGATATGTGGTATCTATATGCTCCACTTAGGGAGCAGATATGAAAGAATAATAATAAACATCGTACTGACAATGGCATCACTTTACATTTACGTTTTACGTTTCATACAGCTTGATGATGCGTTTGCATCTAATCTAATATGAAAACATAACTTCTATATTACTTAATGGTGGCTGTGTTATAGAGATTAATGGGTAATCAGTATTTGTGGTTGAAAAAAGTCTTACAAACGAAGTTACGTGCAAGTTTAATTATCGAAAATAGGAATATTCAATATCCTTGGATTCATAGCACACAATGGCGTAGTAGGCAAACTTTTAAGTTGACAATGTATATTTTAAGTTAAGTATTACAGGATTCGTCAATTTGAACGGAACTAATTTGTGACATTGTGTCATAGTATTAAATACACGCTTGATTTCATTCAGACGACAATAATTAGCAAAAAAAAAAACAAAGCAAAAAATCGTTCACGTTCATTTACTTTGTATTACGTATTATCACGTGCTTTTCTGTGTTATAAATCAGGCTTGTCATATTTTTAGCTCAATTGCCAATATCTTGCTAATGATCGCGACAAATGATCTCATTAAAACTGGTCGGAGGTGTCAATTAAAATTTTCCAGCAACCTATCACTAGTTTATTTTAAGAGAATTAGTAGAAAACTTGTTGTAACGCGGACAGAATACACGGCAGTGAACCAGTAATCCGATCTTCTATACCGTCAAAGAAGATTTTGCTGTCACTCATAGTGAAGTTTCCTCTTAACAGATGCCGAGCAAAATCCCGTTGGTTAAAATCCTAAGGCAAAAAATCCGTATATATTATATTAATACATCGATACCTTAGTTCCAAAATGAAACAACTCAAAAAGCATAGTTCTGAGATAATTGGGTAACAAGTTTTGTGCAGAATTAATCTTCTACCATACATCTAGTTGTGTATTTTAATTAAATTATTAGATTATCTAAAAATTTACATTTATAATATTATTTTTCTAATAATTGAATTTTCAGAGGTTTTCACAGGATTTTCTTAGTTGTTACAGTTGGAAGTTTCATAATAAATAACCATTTTCATTTTAAATCAACCACGGATAACCGCTTGCTTCATTTTGAAACTGGTAGATATCGGTATTCTAAACATTTCCTCATACTTAACTCAAAACTATTTTTTTACTTGTTAGAATTTGGAACTAAAGTCAATACACGTCAATACGTGTATTATAATCGAAAATTGTCAGTATAGTGTAGTTACCATATTGCTTAAATGCACAAAACATACTTCATTTGTTCAACATATATCACAAATAATTAACACTGATCATGATTGGGTACAATGATCAACAAAGTTTTTAATTGTACATAATATATCTTCGTATTTTGTGGTACGTTTGTGGTGATTTATATGAAGTGATTTTCCTTTCCTTGCCAATATATTGTCATATCCATGGCTTAAAGTGCAAAGTTGATAAGACCACGTTTAGCTGAAAATAACTTAGTAATACCATCTTATTACACCATACTATATGCGTATCCCGTATTTATTTGACAATTCAAAGATATTTAAATACATCGAAAAATCGCCCCTAGAAAATTTGACAACTTCATTCGTATCTGAGACATACGAGTATACCGCAAAATACATAAATCTGCTATTTTGTAGTCAGGTCTATCGAAAGCATGTCGTTCGTAATTAGTTCTACTGATAAATCGTTCAAATGTGTGTTTTATACCAAAATAATCGCAAAAGCAAATAGCATAACAATCAGTTTTCACGCTCTTCTGTAAAATTTTCAAAAGTGTTTGGATCAAATTTGCACTTCAAACCAGCGATATGACACTTCGTAAGTAATCTGTAGGTTTGTCGGGATTTAAGCCATCAGGATTTAGATTGTCGGGATTATGACCCAATGTCAATACTACGTATTTCCGACGAATTTTAACCGCCTTATAATATAATATTTTTTATAACATAGATGAGTCGTCGTTAAACGCACAATCTCGTGATTATATCGGTTCTGCAAGACGACGGTTCGAAATATCAAACGTTGTGTAGCTGCAAAATATCGAAAAGTTTTTTTCTTGTACATATTAATGCAAGATGTGAATACTCAACGTGTTGATAGTTTCAATTACAATAACTATTTATTATATTAAAAGAAGAATCTGTCAAATCATTTCTCGCATTGTTTGCTCCGTATTATCCGTATCGAGTTACGTGATTAATTCGTTTTGAAGGTTTTCACGTATGTCAAAAATCCAGCAACTTAAACAGCACTTTTTAATGGCAGTCCGCCTGCCGTCAAGGGACTGTCAGTACAAGGCAATGGTTAGAAATGAGGCAGCATGCTAGGAGAGAATGACTTGTAACATGAACCTATTGATCAGACCGACAGTACACAACTCTTGACGCGAACTGTATAATCTTAATCCTAATACTATAAATTCTAATTCTGTTTAAATTCTATTTCATATTCTCTACACATGCCTACAGCTTTTTTTTTAAAATCGCGGAAAACTGCGAATTTACGTAAGATGATGCCATATAACTCGAGAACTACCAGTCTTAAAATGGCTCGGAGCAAACACTACAATACAAATCCTTAATATTTTAAAGCTATAACCAATGTGACAATTTTAGTAGTCCGTGGGTGAACCGGATCCTGACATGTATGGTGAATTATGTCTTTATTTTAGGATCTTAATTTATTTGATTACAAGGCGTTAAGCTATAAACCAATCTGTTTTTAATGTACATTCAAAATTGAGACATGGGTATTCTATGTGTTGAGCAATTCATTGAATAAATATCCATGAACAAATGTTTCTCATAGTTGATCTTGAATATAATATGGAGCTTATTCGAATGCTTTCCAGTGAAATAAGTAACTCAAATATGTGACGCTTAATTAGTAGATAGAATTAGTTTGCCCCGGTGACAAAATGTTTAACATCACTGATTTTAACAATGCTTCCATTGTGTGTATTCACATACCACGCATTCATATAATAGTATCACGGTCAATTTACACACCTTGGCAACGTATTACGTGAACGCAATATCCTCTGTAAAACGTACATGCTTGTGTATTCCACAGGTAAATGTACCTGGCACGTAATTGAGAAAAGGTGTCCAAATAAATAATACACCGGACTACGTTAGTCATAGAATGTAACATTACGTTGTTTCCATAGAGCTATAATAAATAAAAGTGAAGCCACTTTTGAGGATTCATTGGACTCAAAATTAAATCAGCTACGTGAAATTAAGAATTAAAGTTACTCCATATGATATTTTGTTTATTTAACATTAGTATTCAATAATTATCTCTTACATAGCATAGAGGCTAGCGCCTCGCATCCAGGGAATATGGGCTCGATTACCACATGTATCGAATTTTCAAAAAAGTTAAAAAATGCAGGGATGTAGATACCCATTAGCTTGAGCAGTGTCTGACAAACAATTCTCTCGAAAAATAATCTGTCAAGACACGTCTTCACACCGTTGATATCTATATATCCCACTTTCGGGGCGGAAATGTTCACATTGTAGATCCATATGATCCTCTTTCGAAGCAAAAATAGTCAAAAATAATAACAATTTATTATAATATATTTATATTAATAATATATAAACAAAAATTATAGCTTCTAGCTCGCTGTTTGTAGTTGGAAAATTATACATATCGTACACCAAGTCCCAATAACTGTTATCGAATATTTAATGTACATAATTATATTATTGATTATTAAATCGATCAATACTCTTTATTAAAAATTAATTTATAATATGACATGACAAAGTTGAATATCGTTGTTATAATCGCAGTGTTTAAATATTGCCATGAGAGATAAACAAATCCCTTAATAGTATAATTTGACAAACGGAAAAATTCCAATTTAGAAAATTAGATATTAATATTATCGAAATTCTTTCTTTGGCGCCAGTAAATTTTTGTGTGTAAAAAATTTTGATCACCTAAATCATTTAGAAACCGTTTCTTAATTTTATACTGTACGAATTTACATTGTTTATTGACACTTGCAATGAAAGTTTATTACCTGAAATAACTTTACACGGCAATGAGAGTTTTCCCTGGTTATCCAGTAATTAAACATGACGCAACACTGCATAATTGCTGAAAATTTCTCTCTTATATTATTTTCCATTAGTGTTCAGATTATTATCTATTAACGAATTCCAGCTTCATGCCACGTAAGCACAGAACGAATTTAATTAAGTATACATATCAAGTACATTAACATAACTACATACTTGCATTATTTCAACCATTTGTGCATCAAAATATATTGCAATTTGGCCAGGCTGCAAAATATTTATTTTCTTTTATCGTTACTGCGTCCGTATTTACGAATGATGTAACTTGGTGATGATCAAAACCAATTAAAAACTCGTTCCATACGTGATTTCTTATAACACATCCTTGATTTATTCTATCATTTAAATATTATTAAATGTTCGGCTTATTTCGTGTAATTATTTAGGTATTACATTATACTAATATTTGGCGCATGTATTCTGCCGGTGCTGCCATACGGTAAATCGTGGCATCAAACACAGGCTTAGAAAAACCGGATGATGATCAAAGAATCCCCGAGGCAGCATGTGGTAGCCATATGCTCAGTATAGGAAGTATATATGACTGAAAGATTATTATATATAGTATACTACTTCCGCTCTTAAGCTTGTGAAGTATATGAATCTCTACAACGTAAAAAATGATTCAAACTCACTATCCACGATAATAAGATGTCAAATGGTTTTTAATCCATTGGGCATCCACGTTCAGTATTTTTATTTGGTCTTTAGACACCGTAACATATTGCGTTCGTTGAGTGTCTTCCATGTTTGGTTGTAATATACAATACGAGAATATATTTTTTTATCACTTGAAACCAGCTTTGGTTGAGACTTGCACATCGCGATTGCTCGACAACTTTTTAAGATTTCATTAATCAGCTTTTTTCTAGTAAGCAAAGCAACTTTTGCTGTAAATATGGTAAAGTTTTCTACAATATCTAGCTCTAGGCCATGTTTTTTTCTATATTTGCTATACGAGTATACGATCTTTCTGCCCGTTGATGATAAATTACCAAGTCAAATTTTATTTGAGTTTGAATTGTTTGAGTTTGAGTTTATTTTTAAGTGGTGGTGCTTGTGGACACATCTCTTTATCTCCAAGAATACCTATCCAACATCCTCGTATCCCCCTAAATGATTCCAGCATAACGTTCTATATTAATTGCCTTTTAGGAAAACGAGACTCTGGGTGACTTCAAGAAGATTCATCAAATTATTTTTTTCTTACGACATCTGTAGTACGTAGCTTCGTATCTAAACTATTAAATAATAATCGCCTCATGGTCCGTTTTGTTTTCTTCTCGTTACGAACAATGACTAAATATTTTAATATTAATCTTTTCAGATACATAGTTTGACTGTAATAAAACTGTGTTAAATTTATTGAAATTTATTTTATCGATGTAGATTCCATTCGGTTTGCCATTTACATTTACAGAAAAATAAATTAAAATAACGTTGTCTAAATTTGATTCGTTTTGTTGTACCGGAGTTGATTTATTTTGTTAATAAAAGTCGTGAACTGCACATCACGATTGCTCCACAAAGGTAGACTGACATTTAGAAGATAACTTTCATACTTTTAAAAGCACCTCTCTATTTGGTGTGCTGGCAAAGACGGAAGAAAAAAAATGTGTCAAAATGAACGATGCTTGTAATAAATCCATGCGCGTCGTTAATAAAACTTTGAAAAGATGACATAAGAAATATTAGTATGTATGTGTCCTGAAATCAATCATATTAATGTAGTGACGGATTATCCATAAGTATACAATTGGGCTTAAAATATCCAAATCTTATCTGTGTATATTCTTTATTACGTTAGTAACGAAAATATTAATCAAAATTCTTCACTGAATGGACTAATACAGACAAACAACGTGCAATTTGTTGATGAAGAGATCAATTTGTTTGAACAGTTAAGATTTTTTTTTTGTTTAATTGTGGTGTTTGGGAAATTTATGGGGAATCAAGTGACGCTATTGAAATACGCGGAATAATCATGATGCGTGTTTGAACCTGGCTTATTATGAATGCTTCAATCTATATGGATAAGAAAGAAATTGAAATAACTCATTCTTCTAATTAATACCTCTGATAGTATATATCCAATAATGTGGTGGGGCCAAGGCGCCCCCCTGACACTTCTTCACACTAGGGGGCAACCCTGCCATTTATTTGTCATATCACCTACTTTTAAAGCACAATTAAGTAATATTTTGATGTTAAGTGCTTGTTAACACGTTCGCTGCTAAAGACGCCCCTGGGGCGTCAATAGATTCTTTGTA
>JAGVSQ010005205.1:0-18072 GCA_022683975.1 Rhyacophila evoluta
AAATAAATAAAATCAAAATTTAAAAAAAAGTTTAATTTTACATATTCAGTAGATTGATTCAAGTTATGGTAAAACCATTGAATTGTTACACAGTTTGATAATTAGAGACTTGATTATTATTTGATTGAAGTAAAAAAAAACAATCGTGTTGTATAAAAGAATTCGAATTCAATAATTAATAGTGTGCCAATGAGTACTTAAATGATACGATCTTTTATAATTACACTGTAGATACAACTATCCAGACGAACTTTTAAGTTTAAGATTCGAAAGCTCCATTTACAAGATAGGCAATATAGATTTCAAAGGTTACTTTAATTATCCAATTTGTTTTTGTGTATTTCTGTTCACTTCTTTTCTCGTCTAGGAAACTCCGTCCGCTTCTTAGTGAGCCTTTCACCGCGCCGTCGATTGAATAGAAATGTTTTCCACTAGATTCTTCCGTAAATCTTTTATCACATAAATAGATTAGTGAATGTGTATAGATACATAAAAACAACGCTGTCGAGCGACATAGAAAAGAGTGGTGAAGTCTCGGCTTATTGAATTGTGATAATCGGGTTATTAGTAGTATTATCATCACTACATTCAGTCCTAAAATTAAAACATAAGCACTATTCATATTTACACGGGAACACTTACTACTATGTATATTTGTAAACCATATCCGCTCCGACAGTAGAGCATACACAGCGTGAAAATGTCCACTTCAAAGATGGAGTATATGGATCACCGCAATGTGGGGACATATCTTGAAAGATTACTTTTCACAAGGATTGGTTGATAGACAATTACTCAAAACAATTTGTATCCAGTCCTGCATTTCGGTATTTTTTAAAAATCTAACATAATTCACAGACCATCGATTCCACATTCCACGAGCACGAGGCGCGTATGCTTACCTCTCGGCTACAAGCAAAACTTTATATTAATGCATTAAATTAATATATATATTCAATTATTACTATACGCATCGATTTGATTTGCCTATAGTTATTGAGGTTATGACACTATCATACATGCTGTAATTAAAATTGTATACGTACCCTTTATAGTTTATATAAAAATATGAGATACGTAAACCAATAATGTATACTGAGTCAAAATTTCTTTTGTAACAATATCTGTGCTAAAAAATCGAGAACCATTATTTTTTTAAATGATATTAAAAATTAACAACCCGGAAATACTACCTTATGTACTTTTTTTGTAAATCAAACTAAAGCGGCTACTAATTTTAATTAATTTAAAAGCATGTCGAACAGAACGCCGATGGGCGTATTGAGCATCTAGTGAACGCTTGGAGGTAGGACTTTAGTCTAATTTTCAAATCAAATCACACAAAACTTCTTCGTAGTTGGTGATTTTGGCAAGGTTGAGTCAGAATTAATATTTTATTTAATATTATAGAATTATTTTTTAATGCTTTACTATTTTATAGATGGCTCAATCATTTAAATTAATGTGTGGTAAAACTGAAGATAATCATTTCCAACTCTCCCTGACAATATAAACATATATATGTCCATGGGTTGATTTACAAATCGGGAGTCCGTTTCGCTATCTTCTCATAATTCTCAAATATTATTTCATTTACATAATACATCCAGGAGTATATCCCATTATTTAGTCAAACTAAAATAATAAATATTAAGCACTTGTCAAACAATTTTGTTTCCATTTCATAATTTATTGGAAACAATAAATACTAGACAAACAATATTTCAATTTGATTTACTTTTCAATAAGCCTGTATCTTGGACGATCATAATAATTACAATATAACAAAGAATTTTTAAATTGATACTAAACGTGTCCTCCATCAACCTGCTCCATCCTTAGACTTGATCTTAATCAGGCGTATCCCAGAACTCTAATATCGAGAAGCGATCCGCTTTATTCGAAGGAAATGTCGTGGGAGTAAATAATTTTAAAAAATGTTGTCCCGAATGCGGACTCTTAATTAATTAATTATACTTATATGAGAAACAAGCAAGCCACAAATACTCGAAATATACACGTATGTTAAATACTTTTGAAAGTTAAATAATATTGTGATATTATCATGGACAGAGTTAATTATCGTAAAATATATCGGAAATACTATAATTGTGTATATTCAATTACTGTTTTACAGTATCATTAAAATTGCAATTTTATTGAGTGAAAGGATAAATAAAGGAGGCCATGCCATAATAATTTAGATTAAACATGTTTTAAGATATCTCAGTAATGCTTTTTAGAAGCCAGCTAGCAACACGATCACTTAAGGTGTTTGTATAGTGCCAAATACTAAGATAACATCTACTCTAAAAGCTGAAACTATCTTGAAAAGAAATACATTTCGCTAATGGTCTTCAGTCGATCGGACATGGCATTTGGACATTTCGGTCTAGCAAAAACTATAGTGCATTTATCAAGAATGTATTCGAAACTTTGCTGAAAAAGCTACGTAGATTTTATAATATAAATTTCTCTTATAATATAATTCAATATACTGGTAGCACATAATTGTATTACTTACTATAAGGACAGCTGCAACAGAATAGTTTAAATTATACTGAACAGATTCTTTTTTTTTAACTAGATAGTCAAAAAATATTTATACAAATGCTAAAAACGGGTTTCCACATTTAATTTCATAGCTGATATTAACCGTTTTGTTGCAAAGATTATTATACTCCATTTTATAATGTGCTTATCTTCAAATTATTTAGATCCATATGCTCTTATTGAAGATAAGATCCAAGGAACTGTATGTTGCTTATGAAAATGTTGGAAGGAAGTACGATGCGTTATTGAGAAACGTTATCTAAAGACGTTTCTTTACAACCTTTGGATGGTGGAAAGCGAGAAGAAGAAAAGCAGCGAGGCGGATGAAAATAACGTTAAATCTGGCCGTAATTAGTTTTATTGTGCACGTTTTTCCTTAAATTTTTGAAAGTATATTTTTAATTCAATTTGCTTTCCATGAAACATTAACATGCAAATTTCCGACGAAAATTTCGGTGAAAATATTTAATTTTTGTTTTGCAAATCCGTATTTTAAAAGAAACGTATTTTGATTGCCATAAAAAATATGGCCGCGCTGTTCAATTTTACCGGACGTGTTTTATGCTTAAAAAATGATGTTTTTTTCAGTTTTTTTTTTAATTTCTAATTCTATTTGCACAGTACGACTATATTGTGACTCCACAACTTGTATGAATACTTCTACCAAATATCAAACAAATATATTAGTATTTAAAAAATACTATAATATATATATCGACGATCTAGTGATCAGCAGCTTGAAACATATGAAAAATAATTAACTCAAAAACACTTGAAACTCAGACGTCATTTTTATGATTATACTATAAATATTATACGAGGCTTGATCTATTATATAGTGAAATTACTACTGTCTTTTCAACCTATTTTAAGTCAATATATATAAATTTTTAGTCCTATTTTTTTTTTCATTTTTAAGCGAACTTTTATATTCATAAAAGCAGAAAGGAAGGATCTAAAACATTCTAAAAATCTGTGTTTCTCAAACTTTTTCATCCTTAAGCCCAAACGCAATGTTCACGGGTTCTAAAATATTTTGGTTTTCAGTAACCGATATTACTTCAATTGCAATAAATGTATGCACAAAAAATAATTCATTTCTTGATAGTGTGAAGTTTTTATTGATCACTTAAAAAAATGTTCAATTTTTAAGAAGAAAACTAAAAAAACTTTGTTGATGACTAGTTTAGTAATTACACTGTATTGATATTATAAAATCTCTCTCTCGTTTAAGTCGTATTTGAATATACAATCTCTACAAACGTGTACACATTCACTTCGCATATTATTAATCCGTTTTAAAATACGGTAAATATTCACATTAACCTTATAAGTATTCAATATATATAATAAAGTAACAGGCATTCTGTAACCAAACGAGCTTAATTATAATATTTAATATCACAGGAATTATTAATTAATCATTAGTAACAATAATTAGGTACATTATTATAATCATAACTGTGTATATTGCTATAGATAGAGAGTGAATCTTTACCCAAGCACTAATCTAATAATTTTAAGCTATATTATAATTATGCCATTATAATTAAGAATGCTTTTCTAATTATAAGTAATGAAGAATTGGTATATATAAATCCAAAGAGTGTTGGCAGATATTTTTTAATTAAATGGTTACATATTCATATTACTAGTTTTATTACCCGGTTTTACATAAGATAGATTTGAACACATTTATTATTTAATTACTTTTTTTGTACACAATTTGTTTTGTATTTTGTTGATCAATTCATTCAAGTGATAAAATCATCACAAAAACATTTAGTGTGGATGTTAAAAATAAAAATTAAAATAGTTATTTCAGAAATGACAGTAAAATAAGTATGAGAAATTTTCACGTCGTTACTGTTCGTTAGTTTTGTGTCAAAGATACGCACGTATTTTTATTTTATGTGTAGATTACAAATTCAGCTAAACTGCTTCATTATAATAAAAGAAATCAGTTTTGATTCTCAGTATATATATAATTTAAATCAATGCTCGTAATTAAAATATTATCGCATCAAATCTATTGGATATGATTAACTCTTGATATCTTCAAGTAGGAGTTTTCTAGTAGTTTTGTTTTTCATAGATATTATGAAAATTCGGAAAAGAAACGGCGAAATAGCCACGGACCAAATTCACGGAAGTATTTTGCAATATTATTCAGTTACACAGTTGAAGAGTTAAAATTGAACTATATTCTACTGTCACTGTAAATATATTGGCGTAAAATTCGAAAAACATCAACTAACCGGAAATAGTTATTACCAGCGATAATTTAATACAACAACGGTCTAATAGGATATACAGATTTTCGCTCCATTTGTAATTCAAAACTGTCGAATCAAATTTCGATAATCCTAGTGTTTTGGAATAGCTCTTAAGCTCGTTAAGTAACGGAAAATATTTAACTATCGCAACCTATTCTACAAGTATGCTATCCACTACACTCTACAACAGACGTCGGCAATCTATGACCCGCAGGGCACCAAGTGACTTATTTGAGTTCCGCAAATAAAATATATTATTAAGTAATGTAATGTCGTTTTTTCAATAAAACTAAAAACTCGTTTTATTTATTTCCTGTTATTTTGTCACAAAAAATAATTTCCCGCATTTGTGTATGTTTGAAATAAAAGTATACCGATAGAGCTTACTTTACTTTATATGCAGGGAATTCTTTTTTTTCGTATTTTAAAAAATATCCCATCGACCAAAGCATGTTACAATCGGAAGGGGCACAAATACTTCCTGATTACACCTAAGTACCTTCTTTCTTCTAAAGAAATTAATTTGTTAGCAAACAAAACAAGATATTTAACACATATCTGTATGACTATTTTATTGTCGAAACAAATGAATGTGCATTCGAATTATTCGCAAATTGTTCGAATACCCACAAAACACAATTGATAGTAGTATTCAATTGAATGTCCATAATATTATATTTAAGCATAACCATCGGAATGACTAAGTAAACTAAACTCTAATAAGCAAAATGTTACTAGCACGACACTATTGGTGAATCGATTTCTTCCAAGTACAAAAACCGGTTTAGAAAATTTCTCACGATTCTAAAGCATTAACATTTGCTGTCTATGTGTGCCTATTTAAACCTGGTTCCAATATTATCATATTTGAAAGTGCAAGTGGTATATGTGATGAGGCTATCACGGCGGTTTTGAATATATTTTTTATATAATCTGACGAGAATTTTTATATTCGATGTATTTTCAAAGTTTCTAAATCTTTTTTTCATATCTTACTGTATTTATTAATTATTAATTTAACCACAAAACTTTAACAAACTTGTTTATTTATTTTCAATTGCAGTTTAAAAAATATTATAGTGGATCAATAAACAATGTGTCATTAATGCAATTTACCAAACAAATACTTTTTAATCTATGTGTTTTTAAAGTAAAAGTCATTTCTATGCATTCTTACTCAATCAACAATCAAACCACGATGGTATTGAATATCTCCTTAATAAATAAAATAATGTCGTAAGTAATGAAGTATGTAACTATCAAAATTTTAAAGATTTATAAAAATTAAAAAAAACTTATTTAATATTAGAAATGTGGTGTCCATACTCTCCTCTTAGAGAGTGGATATAGAAGAATTAGTGTATATTACTTAAATATTATTTAATATCATCTAATTTTGTTCGATTCATTATGAGTGCCAATGTACCAACATTCTTTAAAATTAAAATATTAAAAATTAGTGCAAGAAATGAAAAATACCGAAAATAGAGAGGCGATATCCCAAGGCAAATACTTGCTATATTAAGGCTAAACTATTGTGTCTAGCCTCTCAGAATACTACCTCTATTCCTCTTTGATATTTAATTACATCATTCAACTGAGTGGTTGACGCTGCCCAACACACATGCCAAAATCATCCAATACACACATACATACCGGTCCTAAGTTTAACACAAAATAATTATTTATGTTGCTGTTTCGTAATGAAATCATTGAAATCATAGGGGTTTTGGGCTTAAATCACTATCACAGTATGATTTAATAACACCTAATATTGTTAGATTTATTACAATGAGTTTTAATGCGTTAACGTTACAATTTACCATAAACGTAATTTTGACTGAAGATATATGATTAAGGGGTGCCCTGTGCATTTCTAAATCAAAAAAATTATATAAAATGTGATTAATTACAAAATATCTAAAACCATAAAACCTTCTGTATTTTTTAATGATTGAAGGTTTAAAACGCAGTACTTAATCGTTTTCTTAAAATAGATATTGGGAAACTTTTTAGGGCACTAACCCAAAATACATTTGTTCACATCAATATCAACCCCTTGATTTTAAAGTGAGATTTTTTGAAATTTAATTAAATCGACGCTAGGGGATGGATGTTGCTAGAATTTTTGACATTTTACATTATTGCCAAATTAAGAAATGGTCCCTACCAAAAAAAATCATTTCCTTCAATAAACAATGACTTTTTACACAATATATTTACAAGTATTTTAAATATTCATCGTTCTCAAAATGTATGTTTTAATCCGACTATGGATTATTTATTTACTTAGACAAAATTTATTATCTCTCACTTTTAGTAGGGTGACAAAATATGAACATAATTTTTAAGTAAAGATTCCAATATAATAATGAACAACATTTTATCAATTGTACGCACAAATAAAAGGACGTGATGACGCGAAATATTATCATATTTATTGCAAGCAAAGCCCTTATCATTTCTTTAATTAAATGACTCTTTATAAAAAAATATGTGGTATTTTATAATTAGTAATAGTCGAAATCGATTTTTACATATTATTTTATCAACTTTGAATTTTATTTATGCAATTAAGATTTTAGCACACAGCAATTATTATTTCTTATGGGGAAATTCGTTTTGATATACGAGTTTGGAAAGAATTATACTGCATTGTAAGTATACCAAAGTCAATGTACTTACATATTTTTGTATTGAACAAAAATATTTCGATGATTGATTTGAGTTGTATTGTTGAAGAGTGAATTTTTTTCTAGAAACTTATAAAAAAAACTGATAAATATATCTTAAGCCAAATGTATTTTCTCGGTTACGTAATACATATGTATCTAAAAAAAATTCCGAGCATTTGACGTGGCGGAAAGCTATCGCAAAAAATACGAAATATACGCTGAGGAATAAAAAATCAAATGCAAATGTATCTGCGAAGAATTAATGGATTAAAACGTTTTGTAAAACGGAGGAAAACCACATTTCCACGAGCGGAGGGAGAAATATCGGGAAAAGCGAAAGTAAAAGAAAAGTTTGAATGGAAAACTCGAAGGAAAATTAATGTTTACAATAACAAAAATAATCTCATACAATCAATATTGTGAAAGGAAAAAAATTAAGCATGAAGCGACATGCCCAGATCAAATATATAAATTTATGGTTATAAAAATACACTTTTAACACCTTTTTATAGTTATTAAAGTAACTTGCTATCAATTGATTGTGCGATACACGTGTATCAAATCAAATAAAAATGAAATAACATTATTTATAAGCATTATTTGTTTACCCTTTGATTGCTATGATGTTTTTTTAAATCTAAGAATCGCAGAGAAATGCTATCATATCATTATTAAATATCTGATCTCATTATTTCTAATTGCGACATTTATAAAAAGCCTGGAAACATAAACGCAAAATGATTGTTGTTGGCATTTCTTTGTTGTTAACAAGCAATCGATCATACGGCCATAGATTATACCATATGAAATTTTACAAATTTAGTATAGAAAACTAAAAAAAAATCTTACGTAAATTGGTAAAATCTATTTGAACAGAAAAATGAAAAGCCGTCACATTATAAGTGAAGAATATTTATTATAAAAGATTTATTTTGTTTGACATTGACAATATTGGCCTAACCTTAATAAATTAGATATTAATCTAACCTAACCCAATTACGGTAAAACATAATTTATTGACTTTTTTACCAAAAAATTAAAAAAAAATAATAAATGATGAGATATAGAGATTTTTATTTTTAACTAAATATAGAGAAAATTATACGTGAGAAAACGCACAGACATTTCTGTATGACCTTGATAGGCGTATTTGTAGTAATGGTAGAGCTGAATTTGTATGAATATTTTTGCAAGGCGATTCTATTGTACATAGCCGATATATTTACCAGACGTTGAAATTCGTTGTCTATGGCATAGATACAACCAATTATTATTTTTTTTGTTAAAATAAAAACGTAAATAATTTACGATAGGAACACAATCGAAGAACACGTACAATGTGCCCAAAAAGCGTGACTAAAGCCCTCCGAAGTGTCCCCGCTCGGATGCCGGTTTCGTAACGTAATATACTGGGCGATAAAAAACCGAAAAACCGAAAAACAAGCGACCGGAGAGAGCCAACCAAGCGAACGATACATACTAAGACTTATGCCCGCTGATAAAGAAGTAAAAAGAAAAATGTGCAATAAATAAGGTGAAATTGAATGGCATCCGGATGGCGTATATCAAAAGGAAACTCGACGCCGGTACCAGGTGGAAAAATGAAACCTTTCAACTAAGTATCCCGTGCACTTGGATTCGTTTGTAGGGAGGTTGAAATATTTTTAATTTAGAACAAATTGTAAAATACATCAAGTCAAGCAATTTTTACTATTTAAAAAAAACACTGTATTCATTTTAAAAGTGGATCATATGGATTTCAACAGTGTGGTTATAAATCTAGCAGCAGTTGCAATCAAGCCCGTAATCTCCGATAAGCGTGCACAGCCACCTTTCGGCTATTGGGTAAAATCATATACAGATTTTTTTAAATTTAATTCTTCTTCTTTTTCCATATCAGCTGCCTATGTGGACTATGGTCAATGTGGAGCAATGCCTATATGAAGCATGACGCATCCAAGAATTGCTGTCACTCGTCAGTATTGTGTCTTCTTAGGTCATGCCAATAACCCGTAGTTCCGCTGAATATTTAACTGCCTTCCAGAACGCCGGCTTGAAGAATAGGCAGTTCATTATTTTAAAACAAGTATTTATTCGCGATATTTTTAAGCTTAATAAACCATCGAAATAATTGATATTTCGCTTAAATTGAAATAATTTGCCCCGCGTCAAACTATATATTAAATACATTTGTATCAATCAACTTATTAGCGTCTTATATAATTCTATTTATTTTGATTTTTTTATTTATACACTAACTACGCGACGAATCATGAACATTTTTTATGTCTTAAGTGTATAACTAACCTGCCAGTGGCGATGCCAATACGGATATTAAATTGTTTAGAGTCGATTATTGTTTGAGTAACAGTGAGTACAGATTAATTATTTTTTGTCTAACTCTCAAAGGGGGCGTTACTTTTTTTGTTTTCACTATTTGCAATTTATGTCCTTTTGTCATGTTGTTTGTTCGTCATGTCAATTACAACTACACAATATACTGTCGGTAGATATTTCGATAGAAATTTTGATACCACGTAAATCTTATTTTATGTCTGTTTCAATAAATACTACATCATTACAGTTTTGATTGTTATGCAACTGAAACAGCTTTCGATTTTTTTCTCATTTGGAAACAATATTTATTAGCGCTTTCAATTAATTATTTCACTGTTATTTATCACCTTACTTCTGCACAGAAAGAGGCATATGGATGCAAGTTACAAATTCGGCATAATAAATTCATTATGGCAACTTGTAGTTAGTGATAATTTTTATCACTAACAAAGAAATGAAATCCGTATCACAAAAAATAAATAAAGAAATAACGAATTTCATTCGGATATAACGACCATAACGCGTTAGTTAGATAATAACTCAGGAAGGTGTAAGGAGTATGAATTTTGCTTTTGAAAATTAATTGATTTTAAATATTTTTTAACAATCTGCATAAATATTTATGAAATTTATAGGAGTTTAAAATAACGTTTACCTTCTTAAAATTTCATTATATGTAGTTGCACCCGTCTGCTACTCACATTAAAACATTATTTTAATGTTTTATAATATATTAAATATGAAAACCAGTTATCTGAATATTTTGTTTTCATCTGTTCAACAGTGGAATAGTTTCGATAGCGACAACTGGCTATTAACATGAAGCAGAACATTAAAAAAAACATATTTTGAACACAATATATCAAAAAATAATACGAGCTACTTATATATATTCAACATTACATATATTACAACATATTTTATTAACAACTTTTTTAACAAATATAATTTATTAGGAAAATTCATGAATTGTTGTATTTGTGTTTATTAACTCCTGAATATAATCCTTATATTTTTAGTGTTTTCAAAGTTATCTATGTATAAACACGAGAACTGCTGAATACATGGAAGTATTTTTACTATGAAATTGGTTAACAATAGCCGAAGTTCGATTGTATTAAGCGACTTATTTTAATGTAATTTTATGCCATGTGGTCTGATAGTGACTGATTGTGATAACAGTAAACGATTGATAACATTATCCCCAATTGGAATATCCAGCATTCATTGCATCTGTATTAATTTTGTTGTCGTGAGGTTTTCTTTGACACAATAACAATCACTTTACGTCCAGGGTTCCCCAACACGAACGTATTCCTCAGTGCAGCGAGTTATCTAATTTAAAATCATGTATTTTATAGTGAACTCTTGGCCACTCCGAAGAAATTAGTGAATTCACATTCAATCTTCCCTAGTGGGCTCAGCAGAAAGCTGACATGTCCATTAGGTAAAACGGTTAGCTGGCTACTACACATAACATACTACATAACTAATACACATGAAATACATTCAAAATATACGTCTACTGTGTGAATGCACATATTTTCCTTGAAGTATAGCTTATTCAATAGCTATTATGTATAATAGATTTGGAATATATTTCACAATGAGATTTTGTTAATGACCACATAGGAAATGCAAATAGATATTTTAAATTAAAAACAGCGGTATATACTAATAGGTTTTTTAAATCGATTGATGTAATTATTTATATGTCGTCAAATTGCTACACACCATAAACGTCATACTTAAATATCAAGTTACTCTAAGATCAGTGACGCTGTTTAGACAATCAAGTAGCCAATGCAACAAAACGATGTATCACACTCGATGTACGTCAACAAATTGTTGTAATATAATATAAACTGTGGTGTTTTTGGTACAACCCAAATTATTAAAACTAATAAATTAAATTACACACCATTCTTGCATAATTTTTATCGTTATATCGTTAAAAAATAGTCTAAAATAGTTCACGTAACATGTCGTAAATGTAATTTTATTTTACGAAGAACGATTGATTATAATTGTTTGGTTTTGAATTGTATTTATAAATGTTCTGACGTGAAACTACACTACATCCACTCTACATAATAACTTGTACTTTTTTTGATTGCAAATTTTAGATTATCAGTTGAAAATGCTATAGTAGACGAAGCCGGTCGTATCGCAAATTAACAGTTTACCTTGTATTCAAAATGTATATCAGTATATCCACACATTTAATAAATCAATCAATCCTGAGATATCATTTAAATTTAATTTTGTTGAAATAAGCGGTAATCATAAATTAATATCGAGGAAAAATTGTGTATCGTACATTTATGTTAGGTTGATAATTTATTGGTTTTTAAATTTCATTTATATACTCTACATATCAAAAAACAAAACTTGCTTAAAATGTGTTGCATAAAATGCAGCTTATACAATCATGTCAATATTTATTGTGATAATATTACGGAATTTAGTTATTGGAAATGTTTATTTAATATATATTTGAATACATAATTTGTATACATAATTTGTATAAAACAACAGAATTATCACTTTTTCGATTAAATTGTATCATTTTATTACAATATTTAAAGCAATCATTATTCCAGACAAAAAAATGATATCGTTGGCTTTTTCGGCCGTCACGGGTCGTCTTGCAAGTCTACACTATATTAACAGTCCATGAACCTTTTATAGATAAATCTAGCTAACTAGATAACTATATATATACAAATATATGAACTTCTGAAATCGATAATCTATTTTTATCGGTTATATTATTATAAAAACGACTAATATACGCCTACCCACGTTTAGTAGGAAATATTTCCATAAATAAAATCAGGTTTAATTAAAACGTCCATCTATTTATGGAAATCAAATTAATCAAAAATTTCGTATGGTTCAAGCACCGGAATGGATATATAATTAAAAAATCATTGATTAATGTATCACAATTTCTTGTATAATTAATATTCTGATTAATGATATCAATCCCTGTCAACTTAGGCAAAATACAAATAATAAATTCCAACAGCCATAAAATTGAGAAGTATTAATAAGTATGAAGCAAATAGTATATATTTAATCATTGTTACCAGAATTCTACCGACAAATTTATAATTCAATGAAAGTAATTGATGCTACATATTTGTGTGAATATTATTCTCAAACATGATAATCAATATAGATTGATTGGTATCTAATTGGAAATATCCATTTGTGTATAAAACCGGTCAATGTTTAACTATGAAATTTTATAATTCGGCTTATGCAGACGTATTAATAAATATCTAATACTTATTTTTATAAACAACAATACAAAAAACAGCATTTTAAAATACTAAAAACCACATTTTCAGAATATTTTTTTATACGAAAGATAATAAAGGTATATTTTCACATAAAATTGATGTATTGGCTAATTTCATTAGCAGGTTTTTGTTTATTATTGACTGTATATTCGAACTCACTTTTCAACATAGGTATGCCATCATCCTCTTCAAACAGGTAAGTTTTAAAACGTGACACTATTAAGTACACTAAAACAAATCACACAGTTATTATAATCTAATGCAAGCATAATCAACATGTGTATTTTTTTATATAATAATATACATACAAAGATTCGATATAAAATACGGCACTGTTTCGTATAAAATAAATGAAATTATTAATAATTTTATTATAATTGTTTGAAAGTAGCACGAATTCGGCTTACATCGTCTCAAAAATACGCAAATAGCACGAAAATAGAAAGTATTCCACCAATGTATGATTGGCGCGATTTTCGAGTATAGATCGCGAAATGACGTAATTTCACGGCACACGAAGACAACAAAGATGACGACCGTCCGCGGACGCAGGCGGAAGGTAACTGACAACGGAATAAAATGGATGTGAGTATTTTGGAAAAACGACGGTACGCGGCGCTAGCTGCCTGTGAAGGGGTAGTTTTTGGGCGCGTGCGCCGAAACCTTTATCCCACCCGCCCCTCGGGATAAAGGACACGCCGAGAAGAAAAATAAGTACGATACGAAATACCTACAAACACGTGTACTACTTTCATTACAGTGTCTGCACGTCTGTCATTATTTCTCTTCTTATTTTTCTTCACGGATATGACGGAAGACACTCTTTTTTACAACAATGTTAAAGCGGTTAGAAAATACAAGACACAAACAATGCACACTATCAGTGCAAGTCGTATATTACAGTTCATGTTGATATTTAATATTTATGTTCGAGGTGACCTTTTATTCATGTATTTAACATGTTGGAATATTACATATACAATGTATTCACGATATTATAGAAATTATTTAAAGACATAAAAAGCAAAAGAAGTAAATATTTCGTAAATCTCAAAGGAAAACTCACCAACTGACAAAACTTAATTTACGAGATACGCTCGTTTAAATTTAAAGTGACCATCATTCGTACAAATTCTTGGTTTTCGGTAGTTAAAAATTGTTTTGAAACAAAATTAATATTTAAATAAATGATATATGTTATGGGCCAGTTAATACGTTCAGTCTTTATATTTTCAGTTTATAAGTAAGTATAAATATGATGGTAATTATGGCACTGTATGAGTTTTTCTCTAAATATATAAACATAACGTTTATTCTTAAGCCACTCTGGTGTAATTTTTAGTATAGCACGTAAACAAAACACACAAAGCATCTGATTTTTACTTTCTTTACCCTCCACCACCCGCCACGTATTCCCATCAGTTATACGGGCGTATACCGTGACGTAACGAAGTGAAGCGCTCTTCAGAGTCCCGAAAACAACTTACCGAGATCACGGCACACGCACTATGTTTCATTTTCTAAGTAATTATGCCCTGTTAATATCTAGCCTTGTTGAGAAAAGACCTCCACGCACGCTGTACGATTTTGCATTTTGTTTAAATCTAGAAAATTATATTTTATATAAATTAAGTCGCAATGACCGATGTGTGATGTTTATCATACGTTTTCTCAAAATATTTGTAGGTTGGTAGAGTTTGTATGACGGCTTAAAATGTAAAGTTCCCGAGAGACTTTTCAGTTGATATTGGCATAATAATGTCACATTTTTACAAGATGCTATTTGCATGTTCCGTGTTCATTTAGCAACTCAAAGTGAATTAAATATATCGAAAAAATATCCCAAGAAGAAATTACAGCCATATTGTTTCTGAGACCTACACTGTGAAATTCCTAACTCCACTATTTTTATCTTCAGATCTGTCAAACATGTGTCGTTCGTAAGAAGCTCTATAAATGAATCGTGAAAGAAAAGCTTTTCTTCACTTTAAGCCATCGATAGATAATTCATTAAATAATTATATATATATAAGTAGTCCTTGTACCTATATAATCTGGGAACCACTGACATAGACAATATAATTAGTGTGGACATACTTATTCATGATGAGTGACATAGGCGATATTGAGCGGACAAACCAAAGGACTGAGTTCTGCCATACTTGACAATAATTTATTACTACCATACTTCTCTCTAGATATTATCTGCTGTATGATATAGGCTGCCTTTAGCGGATATAGTGATAAATAGGAGATATTCCAAGATGTTTATACTGTATAAGAGTAGTGAAGGTATAGCTATTTTTCCCACAGAACTACTTCATTACATAGTTTGCCTGCGAAAACCTGGGAGTATGTGAGTAATATTAGATTAACTGGTTCATAAATGAAATCATAGTTGTATAAGCCATTTTTAAACTATTTCTATTACTAATTCGGAACATATGAATCTCCAAAATATGATAAATTATATTGAATAATACATCACTATATCCAGATCGTTCAACCCATTGAGCATTCTTATATTTTTCACGTAGCTACAGATTCAAACCCGTTACCTCCAGTACTGAATTATACACACTCATCAAATCAACCACTAAGACAAGACACGATATTATAATATGTATCGTACAATCTTGTAAAATATATGTAGTCATATACCTAATACAGTATAAGCCGCCTAGCATGAAACCGAGAGGATTGAAATATTTTGTTCACGTAAAATGAACTCCAAGTTAAAGAACAGAAAGTTCACCAATGTTTCATATGTTGTAAAATTGAATTAATTCGATTGTCTGCTAAAATGAATACTTTTAGTACATTGATAGTATACAGATTGTCAAATATATCATATTACGTTAACAGAAAACAGACTGACCTTTGATAAATCGGGATAGCTTTTACAAGACAAACAGTACCTAAGAATTCATCATCTGGGTAATTGCGCGGCTGCAGATCATAAATAAATTATTTTCGTTCGAATGCAAAAACTTTTATTGGAGTTTTTGTTGGGTGTTCGAAGAAATTTCAGGTCTAGTAAATAAAAAGTAAAAACATCTAAGTGACCACCTGCTGCCGATACATTTTATTCGATTGAGGTGCAAAATCTTTGCATAACAGAAAAAATATATGAAATTACATAGAGTTTGTCGGGACTGCAGAATTATTTCATACTAACCGACATTTCACATAAAGCATTACCATATCAAGGGGTTTCCACCAACTATCCCTCTAAGGGGTGCGCATGTGCGACTGCACATCTGTTAAAAAATTCCCACACACATGTCTTGATCCCCCCCACACATTTCAAAGAAAGAAACTTGTAACCCTATTATTGTTTTGTGTACTAATCTATTTTATTTGATATTTTATGATAGGGTTTATACATAACCTATTATACATATTGGGAAAATGTAATTTATGATTTCGTGGTACATTATGTTGACTACTTAATTTTACCTATGCATATTTGCACACTCGCCTCTTTTTTCTTGCACACATAAGTTGATGGCCCGCACACACAACGAAAAAATTAGAGTGAACGTTGGTTTCCACTGTACGTTACTTAATGGATATAGTTAACCTTTTATTTAATACTCAACAAGCCGCGACACACATTATACGAATACACCTTTAGTTGTTGATAATTATGCTATTAAAATAACTGATATTACTTTGTTACGTTTTACTCTGTTCATCTTGACACGTCACTTACCGATGTATAGTGTTCGGATACTTTTATATTACTACAAGGTTTAGCGGTAACTAAATCACTCGATACTAGACTAACTACTGGCATAGTCTGAATCGGCTTTAACTGTTATAAGTTATAAATATATAATCAATTATTTCCAAGTGAACAATTGTGTCTGAAATATTTCAACAGTAAAAAAAATAATTTAAAAACAAAAGTAATTCTTGCGTTCCCGCTGAAACATTAACGTTCATATAAATAGTGAAGCAATCCGTAGAAATAAAATACTGAATGCTAAATAATGGAACTAAGCAAGACTTAATGTACAAGTAACGGCCAATAAACAATGTTTACTTACTGTAAAGAAAAATTTACTAGGCAATTACGCTAAACTATTTTAGGTCGTTTGAAACGCGGTTGGGTCGCTTAGGAAATGCACTTTTACTAAAAAATCAAAAAAATATATTAAACGTTGCGAATGCACTTTTTCTTGTATTATTTAATCTTGTTGTTTTTATTACCAGGATAACGATTTTCAATTAGAGTCGGCTCTCGGCGGGGCTACTTTCCGCCATTTTGATCATAAATTGATTTTTTTTTCATAATAAATCTTTGATGATTTTTTTAAAATTTATTTAATCATCATTAAATTCTGCGAGTGCAACTACAAGTAATCTACTCTCGATGATTTGCTGTATAACATTATTCAAATCCTTTTCCTATGTTGGACCTAGCTCTTTTGTACCGCATTTAAACATCTAGTAAGACAACAAAAGTGTTCGACATTCATCAACTCAATTCTAGCATCATGGAATATTGCCAAATATTGTATTGTACACAAAACGTATTTGACAGGACTATTGAATGCTAGCTAATGACTGGAAGACACATTAGCAACAATCAATTCTTATAAAAACTGAGTGGTATTTATTTATTAGGAAGACGATACGGATGAAGAAGATTGAGTATGTTTCGATTACACAGTATGATGAAAGCCAGCATGAAGATTAGAAATCGAAGACTTTGAACGTTATACCTAACATGCATGTTAAACATTTTGTAATTCAAAATTAATAGATGACGGTAGGTAGATCATTAATAAATAAATTATATGAAAATGTATCCATTTAAAAAAAATAAAAAAAAACCCCAAACACAGATGGGGATTCGAACCAAAAAAAAAATCTGTCAAGTCGTCTTCACATTGCGGAGATCGATATACTCCTCTT
>JAGVSQ010005206.1:0-18070 GCA_022683975.1 Rhyacophila evoluta
TTCAATAATGGAAGTTTCAATAGCTGTGCTTTATTGATCTCCAAAATTTCTTGATAGAACAGTTTGTGTTCCCCTGTATTTATATGCAATAACTTAATTCCAGTATCTACATCACACCCGCGATTTTCCGCAAGCTTCCCTATATGGAAGGGATATGGCAGAATAATGTATTTAAAACGAACGGTTATTGATGTTACTATGATATTTATTTATACTGAGGCTAGGTTTGTGAATGATTCTCATATTAGATGTTTTTATTCTACAAGTATATAAAATTAGTCAATTTTTTTTTTATTATTTGGATTGTAGAACATTATAAAAATGTGTACTTGAACCCTAATATGAAGTATGAATGTACTAGTAATTTACTGTATTGAATTTTGTTCATAAAGCAAAAATAAACTTTGACAAATGTTTTTGACATAGAATGAAATCAACCCTTTCGCTGCTGCCCTTGTTAAGTGAATATGTCCGAACAACAGAGGCCGGTTGAGAATTAACACGGACTCCATACAACGTTTAAATGTTTCGCAAATGTTAACTTCCTCTACGTATGTAAGTAAAATACGTACTTAAGAATATACGCTCATAGTCGAGGATAAATTTGAATTTAGTGTACAAACATATTACTTCTGTGCTTGATAAATTATAAATCATTTATACTAGCACTATCCTTTGAAAAACAATTAGATTAATAATTAAGAATAGTTATTATGCATATAGCTTTATTCAACGTACGTAACATTAAAATATTCAGAGCAATTTATTTAATTTAATGATTTCATAAATAATTATTTGATTAAAAACATTAGCAAGCACAGTCGATACTGATCGATATGAAGATATTAAAAACTCTGAATTTTTCAAACAAAAACATACGATAAAATAAATCGATTTAAGCTTTTATCGCCATGTAAAACACACTTTTATTTTATTATATACTACAAGTTTTATTACACAACTTTTTCTGGGATTGATTCAATCTCAGTATTTATGAAAATTAATTTTATTCAACATATTAGAACAAATTTATTTGGATACTTGGCTGTTTACAATATATTTAGTCTCTTATCAATCACCAATGGTAATATAAAAAATAAAAATTTACAGAGTCAACTTTCAAATTAATTACAGTTAAAATTATACGCAAAAATGTCACGTCATTACTGTTTATTGTTTGGGAGAAGTTTTTTTAACAGATAGATACACATGTGCATTTTATGTTTTCTTGTATACTATAGATTTAACTATATCCGTTTCAAATTAATATGGAACGTATGAATTTTTGGAATATGAAGACTTTCTGAATATTGGGCAAATGATTTTTATCAACGTGACTTATATTGACAGATTTTATACACATAAAGATTTGTTGTCAATACTAATTGCTTATACTTTTGTTATATATGTTTAGCATCGCAACTGTCAGAAGAAAACATACAATGATAGGATCTTTATTATTCTTAATTTTAGCCTACATTTGTTTCTATTATTTAATAAATAAACTACTCTCTCATATGTTGGTAAATCCTTGATTTTTAAGAACGATTTAACATAATAGAATTTTACATAGTTGGAATGTTTTTTGTTTTAATTTTTTTGTCCAATTCAAGATACTTATGTAAGACAATAAAAAAGAATTGGAGTTGAAATTATATGATTTCCTTAATTTTGTAGAATATCATTTAATTTTATTGTTTTCAAATTATAAAGGCAATAAGTAATTCATCATAATTATTATATTTGTTGTGTGGATACATGAAAAACGACAAAATGCGGTAAAATTAATAAAATTAGTTTACTATATTATTAATTTGACACAAATCCTTTGAACTACGAGTATTCAAGTGAATCCATCATCCATGATATAAGGTAGTATGTCGAAACCGCTCGGCTTAACGCAGACAAGAGAGTCTTGGTCGCGAGTCAGATGATAAATTCTGCAGCGTTTCTATCACGATGTTAACACTTGACCCGGGTTAGTTTCTGTCAGATTTAATCCGTTGAGACAGCTGTTAAGAACCTTTTACATTCATATTTATGTAAGTTATTGGTTGTAAGCATATTCACCTCCACAAAAAGATAATGCCCAGAAATTTTATGATCTCAGTTTCAAAACTTATTTCACAGTGTGTATTTTACACTCACGAGTATTTACATTATTTACACATATACTCAATACATTATATCAATGGTGTAAATAATAGGGCCAGAGTGCCACCACGTTACTTTTTTAGCACTACTATTCAACCAAATTTAACAATTATGTCTGTTACATGTTTTTTAAATAACATGTGACTATTTTTAACACTTATGACGAAATAAAATGGGAAGGGGGCTTACAATTAAATATCGCCCTTATACGTTTGTTATTTAAGCCTAGACTACTGCATAAAAGTTAGTATTTGCTATATTATCTCCGCTTCAAAGGCAGAGCATAATATGTTGGGTGTCATATTATGATACACGGCAGTGCAAAGATGATCATTACAGAAGTATAGCGTATTAATCACCGTTTTATAAAGATAGTTTCGTTTTCACGAGAATTGATTGTTAGCAGCTTATTTATCGTTAAGTATTGAAAGAAGTTTTCATTTGTATATCAAACCATATTTAATGGTTTACCATAACTTCTTCTAGTACTTTCCTTGGTGGACGTATACTGCATTAAATTGTGATTAATCGATTCGTCCAAGCACTTAACACCGGCTTTCTGTGTGATCACTGGTCAGCTCAAAAGTTGGTGTGGGGAATATTTTATACACTTGAGGGTTCGATTACACTTCAATTAATATTTTGGTTTTGCAGTCAATTTTAATTGTATGTATTTAAATTATTAACAGATGCCATAACTGTTAAGTAAATAAAAAGTATAAAAAACATAAAATACAAAATAGTAATGCCCATATATGGTTTGGTATTCATAAAGATTTAACTCTACTTACAACAGATCTTAAATTCATTCTTAAAGTGTTAAAAAAATTTCTTAAAAGTAAAAATGCTATCTAATTTATTTTTGAAGGCAAAAAAAACAGTATAATACCTGTCAATATTACTTACATATTATATTGACACTTTTTTTTTTAGTTTTATATGTAATAATGCAACTATAAAATTTAATTTGAATATAATAGAGCTGTAAAATTAAATCACCTGAATTGATAATGAATTAAATCAAAAACTACAGATCTAACTATTTAGCCGCTGTAATGTTTTTGAATATTTAAGAGTCTTAGTATGAACTTGACAATAAAAAATAATTTATAACTATTTTTGATAAAAAAAAAACACTGTATTATAAATTAACATATCTACAACCTTTCACATTCATTTTACGTAATGCTTTTTAAACAAAATAAACGTAAAGAAAAGACGAAAACTATCATCGGCAGTATTTCTCGCTGATAAAGGACAACGATAAATATCGATGTTTAAAAGCGATGGGCTAAATTTTGTAATTATGTGGCTATCTAAACAAAATAAAAATGCAACACAGTGAATTAAGCAGTCAGTTCACAATGAATTATCGTGAAAATATTATATTAATATTTACAATACAAGTATATGAATTAAAAGCTGATTTGGTTGAAAGCTTTAGAATAATTTCTTCTTTCCGGAATACATACTAGACTTTTTTCACCTAAATTTAGTTTGTGCAATGTATTTTATTATTTTCTGATCGTGTTATTTACTTACGGTTATATTGAAGAACGTCTCAGGTGTTGCTAGTACCTTGTTATATCAAAGGGTCCACTTTACTCACAAAATACACGTAGATAAAAGGAAATATTTGAACTGTGGATGAGATACAAGAGAAGTTTTTTTTTATACTAGCGATCGATAGAATTTCATTGGGCATCTGAAATAAAACAGCATTTCCCATTTGTAACCTTGCATGAATTGATGATAAAATATTATTTTGTTTTTTATACATTTTTTATGTTATCCACTTTGTTTTTGTCGTCTTATGGAAAGTATACTAAACTATTAAATGATATATTTTACAATCATTCATACAACTAATCGCATACTTAACTTTGAAGACGGATATCTGCGCTGAATACTAGGTTTGACGTGATGAGAGAAAAGAATATAACATAATTATGATACAATATGGCTGATTATTTTTTCAAATGTCAAACATATCCCTATCTTTCTTTTTTTATTACTTATTCTATTGTTTGAATTTAATATAATTATTATCGTTCATTGACGTATCACGTCGATATGACGTCTTTAAAAATTCTTTGAATTTAGGTGATTGAGATTCTTGGGAATCGTCTTCACTGCAGCTCCACTTTCTGTGCGTATTAAGTGGAGTATTCGAGCATTATATTTTTTAATTATTCAAAAAAATCTTGAAATATAATTATATATCATATCAGATACATATAATAAAATATAGTAATCTGTCAAGACGTCTTCACATTGTGGAGATCCATAAACTCTACTTTCGGAGTCGATATCTTCACACTGTGTAGATTCATATGCTCTATTTTGGGATGAAATATGGAATAAACAAAATACATATGTATCATATTTAAGGAAAAGATATAAATTGAAACTTTTCAGAATTTTTTTATTGCACTGTATATATTCAACATTTCGACTGTAGTAAAGTTGCCAACTTTGAAAATCTCTGCTCTAAGCTGTACACGTTTGATTGTTTTAGGAATTGTCTGCTACATTTTGCTTCACAGTTTACCCGAGTTATAGACTTTATTTAATTGAAATTATGAAATCAATCGTCATATCATTATACTCTGTTCACGCAAGTTTTTCGGTGGACCGTTACAATTTTTAACACTTTCAGTGAGTTGGGATTAGTTTTGAGTCGTAACCCGTAACCCTAGCAGTTGGTTACTTCAATTACAGCAGGTAAATGAATAATAATTACGGCGAGATGCCGTTTTAATTGGCCCTCCGACGGTGTAATTTGTAATTAACAAACTTACCTATCCCCGCCAGACAAGGGTTAAGGGTGCAGTGGTGAATATGACGCATTTCATTATTTCTGTAAATCTGGTTTAAAATATTCAAATCATTCAAAACCTTTTTATATTCCAATTGGTTTAAACAGATATAAAAGTTATTTATATTTAAGCAAGCAAGTTAGACTTACAGACACGATAATAACTAAGTCTAATTAATTCAATACGATTTAATTTTTAAATTGAAATTTAACAAATAATAAAATATATTAAATACCAGGAAGTACTTAATACTGTTACTTACGTACTAATCGTACTTATACTTAATACGATTAATTATCGAGACCTACCCAAAACTTCAATTTTCTTTTCAATGAATTGAGTTAATTATAGAGAAGAATTCTCCAGTAACTGTGAAAATAAATCATTCTTAAATCTTTAAAAGTCCTTTTTTCTATATAAATAAAAAAATGTAAACTATAAAACCGCATACACACCTTGGATCATTAATCTGGATATTTGTTTGTTTGTATTCGCTCTCCTGATATAAATTACTTTTGATATAAATACGTGTTCTTCGTGGAGTGCAATATATAAAATAGTTCTTATTAAAATTGAAAGAAAAATTAACGGTCTTGAAAAAAAATTCTCACTGCAAATAAACTGTGAGATTAGATTGAATCTTTCGAATAAACTTATGAGGTAAAATAGTACGAAATACCGAAAAAAATTGGAGAAAAAAAAGGATTTTGTCAAAAGTTTATTGGAACTGAAAGTTTTTGTACTATTTTTTCTAGCATCTACATATAATTTTTCAGCTTTTAAATACTATAATACTAAATATCTGGATTTATTTTTTACAAAAATTTGTTTTCAGTCAACGGTTTATTCCAAAATTCCTGTATTTTTTTAACCTTATTGCATTAACTTGTAATTACAATTTTTAAGATTAAAAATTGAATACAGTTAAAAAACTGTCCAAAATAATTACAGAAACATAACTATTAAAATTATTTTGAATATCCTCTGATAGTTTTAGACAACAGTAGTTTTGAATAATTAATAGATTATTGGTTTTCTTATATGAAGAACAATTACATTCAAGCTATAATTTAGCGCCAAGTTATTATCGTTATATAATAGTAATGTTCATTTAGTGGTGAAAATTTTGAAATGTGGTTGAAATATATTTATTTTTATTCAATTAAAATGAGAGAAAAAAAAATCTACGTTGTTACCATAATACTTTTAGATTAAAAACAAAAATATATATTAATTTACAATAGATGGTGATAGAAAAATATTTGTATTTATAAATTGTATGGGTAATGATACACGGGAACACCTGCATCGCGCAGAATGCTGCAACCCGCTGTGAAATGAAGGCTTTCGTTAAGTCTCTCACCCTAGCGACAAACTACCCCACTCACCCTTTAATATATATCATCTTAGTGGTTCAGATACCTGCAACCTAATACTTGAATATACTTCTTCGGTTGAATACTACGCGGGAATCCACTTGCAAGTAAACGAACCTTGTGTCTGATTTACTCCAACTCAGCTAGTTATTAAATAATGCATAAATTAAAAATATTCTTTACTTTTAATCGAATCAATTACACATATAAATAGTATACTAGAAAAAATTTAAATCCAGATAAAACGAATTAATTAAATATTTTATTCAGGCTAATTAATTAATATTTTTGTTACGGTTTTACAGTCGTTAACAAGTTAGTTTTAATTTCGTATGTTGCAAGTTTGAATTTCGTAAGTATTATATATCAAAATTCACATTTAACATTTTCGTATCATTTTTCATAAAAAAAGGATAATTACGAATGAGTTATTTCAAGCACAGTATAAAGTAGCTTGAATAAAATGATGATTTATCTATTGTGTTAAATTAATAACATTTATGTTAGATTTCTCACTAGTAAGCGTAGTTGGTTGTGTGCGCACCTAGCAATCCGGGGAATGCGGGTTCGATTTCCTATCTGTCAGATTTAAAAAATCTAAAAATGCAGGACTGGATGCTCATTGGGTTGAGTCATTGTGTGACAAACAATCTTCGTGAAAAATAATCTGTCAAGGCGTTTTCACATTACGGAGATCCATATACTTTACTTTCGAATTGGATATCTTAATAGTGTGTGGATCCATATATTCTACTTTGGGAGCGAACATGGTATAATAATAATTATAAATAAATATATAAATTGTAAATAAAGTCATAGTATTGTCGTGCTGTAATGTCAATTCATACAGCGAATGAAAAAAAATATTTTTATACATTTTTTAAAGAATAATGATTTTTTTTATCCATAAAAATCTTCATAGTATAGATATAATTATATTTTACTAGTTTTTTTAAAAGTTATTTGTTGATCCCATTACTATGATGTCCTGCGTTTCAAATATACATTAAAAAAAGCTATCTGCATGCAGCTTAGAGATTTCATGAAAGCGATTACTATATTTAACCACGGATTTAGTTGTAGTCATTTTGAATATCATAACCTATTATAAAACAGAAAAAAAAATAAAAATGGCTGAGAACGTTAGCAGTTTATTTATGGTGATAATATTCTTACAATTGAGATATACTGAACCGGGGATTTTTTATTTAATACAATTCAAAATGATAATCCAAACTTAATTTCGATTTTATAATTTTTTATAAAAAAAAAATCTGTCAAATATTAGTAATTATTATCTGTAATAAAATGAAAGTACAACCTTTTTTTATTTTTTTCATCAAATTATTTCAAGCATATTTTTTACCATTTCAAAAGCTTGCTGAAAAAACTCCAAAAATGATTTGATAAATAAAATTTAAGCACCAATTAGCGTAAAAGCTTTTAGATTTAGTTAAAGATTATTGATTTATCTCCAAATCTGACCTTACATTAATTTCCACTATGTATTACCGCCGTGAATCCATTTTTATAGACAGACCCTTGTCTGATTTGCATATAAAGTAGCCTGGTAAATTCCAATAATAAAAAAATGTGTTCTGTGATATATCTTATCAGTTTTGAACGAACTTCTTAAAAGCGGCGTGTTACCTCTGAATAGGATAGCGTTTGTGGATGTAATTAGTTTGTCGACCCATCATTTGTGGTCACGCTATTTCTTCAGTTATAATAAACTGTTGCAAACATCAATCTTATATTATAAGTATCATTTTTCGTAAATAGTTTGGCGATGAATTGGCATCACTTACCTTATTGGCGGAAATTAAAAAATATAAAAATTCAATATTACATACACTTTTATGTAACTCGAATTCGATATTACGTATTAACTGTCGGATAGATATAAAAACACGAACATTTTAACTGTTCTTTATCAAAAAATGCCATTGATTAATCAATGGATTTTTTCATCAACATGCCACTGATTTAATTAGTTTGATTCATTTTTAAATCAGTGTCTCTTTCTATTATTTTTTTATTAAAATTATATATTTATTTTGATCGAATATAAATTTTGATTTCATGAAACAAGATATAGGCTTCGAAATTGATTCATGAGCACAGTCAATTTTTGTCCGCTAAAGATTTTAAAATCATTTCAAGTGGATGGTGATATATAAAACTAGTTTAAAAAATGTTGGAAGCAGATTTTAAGAAATCATTAAAAAATTAAAAAGTTAGTATGTTATATGTTTGCTCACTGGCCACATATAATATAGTCTGAAGATGCTGAAAGGTGAAGCCCGGGTCGCTTTCAGTGATTTCACATATGGAACTTTACCAGTTCTAAATAATTTAGAATTTAAAATCAATTTCCATCAAGCACCATTAGTCAAAAATATTAATCATTAAAAAATTGATTAAAACATTTTTAATTTAAGTTTTAGTGTAATTAATTTTAAATATTTTGAGTTTTTAACTATGGTTATCATATGATTTTATTATGGGACGCACACTATTGCGAAGTTTAATCAACTATGTATTTACAAAAAATAAAATCATATATCTAAATAAACGTAATACTATACCACTTGTTGTTAACCACTGCCGTGAGTTCACCGGACAGTAATGATCAGTCACGGATCAGTATTACCATACAAAAAACATCAATTAAAAATAAATGTATGCATAAAATACATCCTTATGTCTGAAGTGCAAATCTCTTTATTTATTGTAGGCATGGTTTAATTACTGGTTATGTTTCTTCCCTCGCCTTACATTATACGATTAATTTTTCAGGCTGATAACATAAAAATAAATATTTTCTTACCGTAAAATCTGAACATGTAATTTAATTTGGCAGTATTTTTATGCGGTACACTACGGTAAGCTGGCAAAATTTTCGGTGTATTCGCTATGAAAATTTATGAAATAATTTTGTAGTTGTATATTTTTGATTTATTTAGATCATTTTAGTCGTATGCTGATGCAATTAAAATGATAAATAGTGTCGGTTATGATGTGATCACTCAACCCACAACATAATATCATGTTAGAATAAATATTATAATTGACATCAATACTTTATCAAATAGCCATGTAAATATTAAAGATAGTTTATGTAACTATTTTACAATATTACCATTATGGCGTAGTAGAAATGATTTAATATTTTATGTTAAAAAGCATTGCCACAGTAAGGAATCTGTCTTCTTTGTTTTTCTTTTGTGTAAAATAAGCAGTGAAAATCCCGTGGGCGAAAAAAATAAACGACCTCAATTTTCATCATGGATCAAGTTTAAAATTAATAATCATATTTCCACGAGAGGGTGGCCAGATTTGTACTGTGCATTTTTAAACCAGCGGTCGTTCAGTGTAATGCAAATAAACTTATGAGTTCTATGTTTATAATCAAGGAAATAAGTATGTATTATTTTATATCAATTATGGAAAGGAAAAAAACTTAACCGTCAGTTTTTTTAAAATAGCTTTTTTCGATAGTCACAATATATACAATTATATCAGTGTATCAACAATATGAGCTGCAAATTCCAAATTAGTATCTAAATTCAGATTTTAAGATGAGGAGAAAGAGGGCTTTCACAACATCAATTTTTTACTAGTTTTCTTTAAAATATATGTTAAATCGACATCAGATTTGGTAAATAAATTACCCATTTTAATCGTCATGCACTTCAAGTTAGTGTCTATTTAATATTTTGACTTTGGTCCAAAATTATTGAACACACATTTTTATGCCTTCTGTAAAAAAATCTGTGTGTATTACGTCCATTTTTCTTCTTAAAATTTTAACAGATTAATTTACAAAAAAATATTATTAATTATTCAAGCAAAGCAATTTCAAGACATGAATCTCTGATTTTTTTAAATCTTTGATATCCAAACTCGCAATCTTCGGCAGCAAAACTTATATGCTTACATCTGCGCCACCGGGGTAAGTAAAAAAACTAGCGATATTAAAAAAAACTGATATTTGTAACATCGACAAGAGAAAATTCATGGTAATAATGCAATATTTAAAATATATGTTTACAATACTTATTTAAAATAAATAAATAAATTTATTTTTAAATGATTTATATTTTTTTATTGAATCATTTGAGAGTATGACTTTTCGGACAAAAATGATTTCATTTTGATAATCAATAAAAATACTACCAAATAAAATTCAAACATATACACACACATTCGAGTACCCAGGGCCATCAAGTTGAGATATGAACGAAAATATCCTCAAAATAAAAGTAATTCAATAAAAATAAACGATATTTTTTTTCGCAAATACATCGTTGGTGTTATTTAAAAAATTAACAGCAAACTAAATAAAAAAAAAATTTAAGCATCAAATGTTATTGGCGTATAATTGATATTTCGGGATTTAGGGGCTATTTTTCACACCCCTGTTAGAATAATTAACGAGTTGGTTGTAAAAAGTGTGGACTGGCTCACGTGCATTTTGTAATAGGTATTATGAATATCAGCTACATTATTCTAGCAGTAGCACAGTCGGCGGGAGGAGGTTTTGTAATCCGTGATCAAGCGCGTTATTTACTGCAAATTACCACCAAAACATCAGACTACACACAAATACATCCGTCGGATAGGGTTGCCAGTAAGAAACTCGTTAATTATAATATTATATTTTCTTTTGCGATGCTGTTAAAATTTAGGATATACAAAATATTTAGCAAATACCAACATCCAGTAATGGATTCTTTCCATGAAAAAAAATATGTTCTTTAGTTAAAAAGACCAGTTAATTGATTCGCGCTCCTAGAAATTTTCACCATCCGCCAGAAGTCTTGCATCCACCCAGGTCGTTCCAGCATTTTAGTTCCATTGAGTATATCCTGTAGGTGGTACTCACCGACCTTTCAGGTCTAAACCTAAATACCTAAAAGCGGTATTCAAACTTTCATCATGTATGTACATTTGAAAAAATAAGAAACGACGGATGTTATCCAAGAAGAAACCTTTGCTGATTTTTTACAACCCATACGAATCTGTACTTTATTGGTGTAATGTAAAGGTGGCTTTAAAACAATAGGGAAAAATAAGTGAATTATATGTTTAAGATATAAAAACCATTATTTTAAATTAATAAGGCAAAGTCAGTTGATTTTTTATTAATAAAGACGTATTTTAAAATTAAAATACTCTGATAATATAAACATTGCTTATTTATCAATCATTTCTAATTACATATTTACAGTAATTAAAAAAAAATCATTTGTATTTAATCATTACATGAAGTTGATATACAAATGCTTTTTTACATTATTAAAATAAGGTTTTTGCATATCCCTAGCAAAATATTAGGCTTAGACTACCCTGTTTTTCGTAGGGGCGGATGGTGTTTATTCATTTACAATGTTGTATATCTTGTGTGTATCCACCTCCGGTCTGCGTCACCCACTGACCATCTGATAACAGAATAGAGTTGAAATATAATGCACACTTTTCTTTCGTAAAATTTTTGTTCACCTCGAAATATTTTTAAAAGAATTTTTATTTTGTGATGGTTGTCCCTACAGCCAAGCTGATAATATGTTGCATTCTTTGGCAAGGAAGTCATGAATTAAAATCCTGCATTATTATTTACAAATAAAGTGAAAAACTTTTACAGTAAAAAGTATAATTTTATTTACTATATTATATCGCAAGAAATTATAATTGTTACTGATTCAATTTAATATTTTCGCCTATAAAAATATTTTAATATAAAATAAGGACAATAATTTGTTTGTTTGATTTTTCACTACTTATAAAAAACTTAAACTATTTCAACCACAATGTCCGCTCCGAAAGTGTATCTTCGCCTTATCAGGACATGTATTGACAGATTATTTTTCACAAAAAATTGGTTTTTAGACAACTTATTAATCCAATGGGCATCTATTTCTGTATTTTCATAATTTAAAATTCACCAGCTGTGGGAATCAAACGCACGTTCCCGGGATGCAAGGCGCGTATGCTAACCATTTGGCTACCGGGGTCCATAATATATTAAGTGTTATAATATGCATATTTATTAAAAACTTCTCATTGTTTTTGCGTATAGTATTGTAATATTATGCAAATATTAGTGTGATTATCAGTAATATGAAAAAATTCGGAGATTGAGCAATGAAATTATTTGCAAAGGAAAACAGAGAAGTAGTTCGATATTTTGCATGATTTACTTGTATCATAATAAACTAGATAATTAAAAAGTAATTGACAATAAATTTGGAAATTTTGATTTCACTTATAACTACTGAGCAGGTTCATAGACGTGACAATAAGCAAAAGAAGAAGTAAATTACGTGACAAATAATAATAATTTATAAAAAAAAATATAAATCTACGAGCAATTTTAATCTTCTCATCTCACTTGTAAGCCACCAATATATATTATGTGAGTTTATCGTATAGACAGAGGTTAAATAAACTTGTTGGTTTTTGAAAAAGCAATAACCAAGCGCTGTTTGTTATTAAAGATCAAAAAAAATGTTTTTTTTCAGTAAATAATATCTACCGTTTTCGGCGATGAAAAATCGTTTATTTTGTTTTTGTGCCACAGGGTAAATTCTATTTCGTAAATTTTGAAAAGAAAATGTTTACGGTTAATACTGAACGTTTCAAATCAGTAATGAGTATGCATTTTGAATTCTAGTGGACTTTGCTGATGAGTTTTAGATTAGAAAAAATACAAAAATAATCATCTATTTTAAGAGTTTATTAGATTATTATAGATATATTGTCTTAAACGCATACCGTGTGCTTAAATCTTTTAACTAGATATAAATTTTGATACCTCGGAAGCACAAAAAATCGTGTCCATTTTTTATCAATAACGACTTTTATACATTCTGTGTTTTCCCGAATATAAGATCCAGTCTTATATTAATTTTGGATCCAAAATACGCACTAAAGCATACTTAGGCATAAGACTTACACGTGTGCGGAAAAAATCTGACAACATCCACATTGGAGAGATGGTATTTAGAAACGTCCATGATACCAATAACGGATTTGAATGAAAGTGCTCGTTTAATTACTTCAGCATTTCTCAGCTTGAACAGTGTTGTCAATCTTCTTAAAGAGAACTCATATCGTATTTTTTCATAGGTTTTATTTTCAGGGTAGGCTGTATACTGAAAGCATCATTTAAAATCATAGTAGGGCTTATTTTCAGGGTAGATTGGATTTTAAAGGAAAGATGGTGAGTCGAATTTGTTATTTTATAATAATTTATTTAAGAGAACACTACATTCGTTTTAATTCTGGAGGACACAAATAAAAACGCTCGTATCTCTGCTTTTCAGTAAAGTTATCTAAATAGATATGATTTCATTTGCTTCACAATTCCAAATATATATAGTGATGTGTATATTAAATGATATATTTGAACTCTAGTAGAATCAAATCCTATTTTATTCATATCCAATTAAGTTTACACATTATGAAGATTCAGGTTTTATACCCAAGATACCATAAAAAACTTACTTCAAAAACGTGAAAGCACATTGAAGGAAATGCCCATACATCGTACTTAATATAGCTTTTTTAGTTTTATTAAGCAGTTCCATTTTAAATTAAAAGTAATGCAACTACTTCGAAACTATTTAAGTCACGTGCCATGGATATCTCTGGAAAGCTTTAAGCATGCCTTTTTTGCTTTCAACATATAGAGTTCTGTCACACTGAAAAACCGCGTAATGTATTATAATAAATGGATTATATATATATATTCAGTGAATTTGGGGGTTACTGATACAATTATAGAATATATTATATAAAGCAATTGCAATTATCTTATATATAGTGATTGACAATGGTCAAACAATATGATAAAAAATAAATTCTTGGTATCAATACAATAAAAAAATATGTCCATCTGTCACAAAAACGTATACTAAGCCGTGAAAGGTAACGATATAAAACTTCGTCATTTTGTTTGGATTGCTATTTTTAGAATAACTTCTAATCTACCGTAAGTTTAAAATTTAAATTTTTATGTAAATTAGGTATTTTATTTTTTGTCAAAAGATATCAAGTGATCAACCGAAATAAACCTTTTAAAAGGTTTCAGCTGGCTTGAATTAAAAAAAAAAAAACATCTCAAGAAAACTGGATGAAATAAGCTAGTTAAATGTGTATTTTCTTTTAAATAATATTTATAAAAAAATTGAATTACATATAAAATTTCAGTCATTTAAAGTTTATTATGATAATAGATTTTTATTCGTGCTAAAAGCGTGTAGGTGGTAGAAATGAATGTTTGTATATTAACCGGATCTATCGGGTAGTTAAGAAGTGTCGTAGAATAAAATATCTTATCAGGCTGTGGGCACAAGACAGTTCCATTGAATTGCAAAGTTTTTGATGGCTTATAAAAATATTTATTATTGTTATGCAAACTTCCATAATCCACCCCTTTCCTGAATTTGAATTGCTAAGTACCTTCTTTCAGAGGGGCTTAAAAGCTGACATTGGTGACCACCCTCTCGAAAGGGATAATGCAAAAGTCTTGAATCAACTATCTAAGACAGTGGTGTACTCGCCAGATATGTTTAGGTATGTGATAATGCACTACAGTTTTTTTCAAAATAAATAATTGAACTAGATATATAATTTATTTTACCATCCACTATATTCACGCTTCCTACACAATGTAGAATCTATTTATTTATCTCAACAGAGTGCAAAAATAATAACTTTGATTGAGCGTTTATTTACGACAGTAAATTGTTGTCAACTTAGTACCAAACTCATTAAAAATAGATTCAGGGATATTTTAATTATTTTTTTGTAGCTTTTGTAGCTGTGATTTTCAAACCCTCGATTTCTGGCATCAAAATACGCGTGCTTAAAAATTATATTTTGTAGACTTTCTTATGGTTTTTGTAAGATAAGTATATTTTTAAATCATTTAAGTGGGACTTATTGTTACTAATAAAATCTGCGAAAACGTGTTTATAAAATTCGGATATCAATATATGTACTCTGTTTTTGAAGTGGATATTTTCACACTAGTCATATAAATATGCTTCGCTTTTAGAATAGACGTGATAGCATAAGAACTAATTAAATTTTTTCTATTTTTTTTAATGAAAAAATATTCTATGCCATGTTTTATAAGTTTAATAATTATTTGGCAATTTCTCTTGGATCTTGCAAAGCTTTTAAACATCAATCTTTGTGATCTAAAAAAATAATATAATAGTACCTCTAAGTATATTCAATATCTTTTTCACTTGCTTTATTTTCATCTTTAATCCGTTGCCTTAACAGGGTCATCAAATTTCAAATTCGTATCAGCATAGAGGCTAAGCAAAATTTACCTACCGTTTATTTGAAAAGAATTATAATGTACAGGGATATGAAAACATATTGCCGAGCATAAAGATTTTTTACTAGTAAAAAAATCTTTAACATTTACATCGATAACATCCAGTATTATTTATTTTTTTATTTATGACATTAATACTGGATTCCAATATAGCATTATAATATACGTATAAATTAATCCTACAATCTAGAGATGATTGTGGGATGCTTTATTTAAAATTAAATGTATCCAAATATACGCAACAGTATGTGAATTGATTAAAATTATGATGGGTCATCGCTAATTAAGAAAGAAGATAAATCGATTTTATAGAACTTTGTCAAATTAGAAGCAACCGTTTACTTGAAAAAATATTTATTAGATGTATTCAAAAACACGCTAGATTTTAATAAAACGAGAATAAAAAACACGATTGGTTGAGAAGACGGATTCTAATACGCATAATTTTAATTAATAATGCAGTCTGTTTTATCACTGAATATTAAATTCTGTTCATGTAATTACATGTGACAAATTAAAATATCTATTTAGATCGACTATCTCTTTTTGAATTATCTTATTTGTTTTTCAAAAACTAATCACCATTTGTACCCCACTATCGGGATCTTAGTTTTCAGGCCAATAGTTTTTGCCAAGATTAGTTTTTACCTAAGTGATAATTCATTCCGTTTATTATACGAGTATTTATCTTTTGGTATTTTATATAATACTAAACGTATTTTTTCCTGAAAATTATTAATCCATTTAAAATGAAAACTATTATTACTTATTAAAATAATTAATTTCCTTTTTTTTTGTTTAGCCAACAACACTTAGGAGCTCAGCTTAAATTAAAATTTTGCGACCAATAAATTTTTGAGCCCTGAGTTACATCGACAGCTTTGCGCGCTCGCTCTTCTTTTAAACTGTATAAATAAATACGCCATTTGAATAAGAGAGGCTTGCATAAACCATCCATAGACATTTTTTTTGCGTTTGACAGCGTAATATCAAAGCGGTATATATTCATTGACAATAATATTAGGAGGTTCAAGCGACATACAAAATACTCTATCACTATTGCCCATGTTGTATATATAGTTTGCTGTGCTGAAAGGAATATTTATCAATGCAAATAAATAAATTCCCTTTGATTACGTATTCACATTACGATAGTTTTGTATTCAAATATATACTTTTGAATAAAATATTTAAAATATCATATCACATTTAACCTTTCATATGCTAAGTACCCGAACTTGGTAGTATCCACACAACAATTATTTTTATTCTGAAACATTATTTTAGATTTTTGTGAAATATAAAATTTTATAAATTATTAAATGCTGCATTCTTATAATAGCAGTAGCTACTAAAATTGTTTAGCTTAGATGTATTTGAAACGAATATTTAAATATTGTATCTTATCCGGAATAGTTTATAACTCCGTAAATATTAAATTTCATTAAATTAAATCATTTCTTTTATTAGGTTACAATGTAGTTTTGAGTTCTGCTTGCTTGGAATATTTGTTTATAAAATAGTTTCCTCTGTCGTGGATATTTTTTAAAAATATAATTTTCCACATATTTATTAAAATAATTATGTATACAAAACTAATTGTAATTTATTCATGTTATAATAATAAAAAACGTAATAATTTAAAAATGTATGAATGCAAATTCTTTCCAAGTATCGTTTCGTTTAATTTAAACGCATAAATAAAAAAATAACTTGAAAAATTGAAAGTCGATTTTAATTAATTGCGTAAAACCAGTCTCTTTAGAAATAGCGTAATGAATTTTAAAATTTTGAACGAAGGAAGCAAATTGAAAACCAATTGGAAAATTTAATAAGTTCCAATACTAAAGCCATACAAATGCACATTTTTAATAGCAAATGCTCTTTTTCCTTTCTAATCGACAATAAAATATTATTGTGTCATTTGATCAAACAGAATCTTAATTAGGTTCCATTGACTGTAAAAAGTCAATAGATGTTTTTCAGTTGTAACAATTTTCTTATTAGCAGCTTCAACTTTTTTCTATAATATACTCGATATTAAGGGGATATTATTTTTAATTCTCATTTTTTGTACCGTTATTTAGATAACCGACTTGATAAAATCACGTTGTAGATTAAAATCATGCAGTTGCATATTTTTCTTTAATATTTGCTGGACTAGATATCCAATAAGTTTCACAAAATGAAGGCTTAATTTAGATACTAATTCTGCATTTAGAATGTTTATACAAGTTAAATGCGTTGTAAATATCGAAAAAAGCTGTTTTGAAAAAACTGAGTGTTACGTACTTTTTCTTTTCAGCAGACGATATGAATCGCCAAGTTGCTAAACCCGCTCTGGAGGGTTTTTTGAGTTTTGAGTA